>LDKF01004449.1:0-15989 GCA_001026735.1 Rotylenchulus reniformis | reverse complement strand
ATCCGGGGCCAAATCCGGAGCCGAATCTGAATAATAATGGAACTTTGGTGACTGTGCTGAAAGGTGGGAATTTGGAACATTTTGAGGACTAATTTGGACAATTTTCTTCCCCGATTCAGATCCAATTCACCGGCGCTCGGGACGCTCGACCAACTCGTGGGAACATTTTGTGGAAGTTCTGGTGGTGACCGATTACAAAATGCTGCTCTACCACCAGCAGAACCTGGAAAACTACGTGCTGACCCTGGTAATAAAAAAGATATGGCAAATGAAATTTTGTTGCCAATAGCACAAAACCTTCTTAAGTGCAAATACACTAATAATTGACACATTCACTTTCTGGAGTTTTGAATTATTTATTTTATTTATTTTATTTTATTATGATTACTGTTAAATGGTAAAGAACCTGAATTGTAAAAATGTTTGATAGGATAGGGCTTATAGTGATGTTTATTTTCCAAAATATACGTTTACTGTAATTGCGCGTAAATTCAAACCGCCCTATCCAAATGCTGTATTCTGCATATCCACAATTAAATGGTAGAAACAATGCTTTTGAACACATACAGTAGGTGCAACCGACTAAATAAATATTTTTTATTGGGTAGATACTGTATTAATTTTCGCAAGATGCATTCCTGAGTTTTTGGTGAAGGATTTTTATTTTAGGACTTTTATCCGATGCAATGGATTAATCATTCAATTCTATTTTTTTTATCTTTTAGTTCCATTACCATGATATTTGGCCATCAATTTTGAATTCCGATCATCCTTTTCCTCGTATCTGAGTAGTCCTCGATTTTCCCCCATTTTTCAGTTCGCCACCGTCTCCTCCATCTACCGGCACCCTTCTCTTGGTGCCTCGATCAATGTGATCGTTGTCCGCCTGGTAGTCTTGAAAAATGAACGGGCAGGCCCCGCAGTGTCCAACCGGGCCCAGGAAACGCTGCAACAATTTTGCCATTGGCAACAACTGCTCAACGACCGAAACGACGACGCATTGAACCATCATGGTCAGGGGAAGGGGGAGGGGATGAGGAGGAGGAGGAAACCGATCGGAATTGGACTAGTGATAATGATCAGAATCGGCTAATCATTGAAGGGGGTAGAGTTCATTAAATAATTGGGGATGGAGTCCGGATCAAGTTCCGGGCTGTCCACAAATCCGATTTTTTCGATCTAACGGTCTATCATTTTCTGGAGAGAGATCCTCCAAAATCCGGGATCCAGTTCTGCATAGCTAAGAATTATTGTACATCTGATTTGGGATTATACTGTAGATGTGGCCATTCTGCTGACCCGGCACGACATTTGCCGCGCCACCAACAAATGCGACACCCTCGGATTGGCCGAACTTGGCACAATTTGCGACGGGCGCAAGAGCTGTGCCATCATCGAGGACAACGGACTGTCGGCGGCATTCACGATAGCCCATGAGCTTGGTCACATCTTCAACATCCCACACGATGACGAGCGGAAGTGTGCCGAGTTCATGCCGCTGAACAAATACAGTGGGTTTTCCATTTCCAGGAATGCCAAAATAGATCCGGAAGAACCATTTGGACTTTACTCTTTCCGGACCCTTCTTGGCCAATTTCTCCCTATAAATCCCTCCTCCTAAGACTATCACATTATGGCGCCTACCCTGGAATTCAACACCAACCCCTGGTCTTGGTCTCCCTGCTCCTCCGCAATGCTGTTGCGCTTCCTGGACCACCGCCGTTCGCAGACCGAATGCTTGCTGGACCAGCCGGCCGAACGTCGGTACTACGATAAAATGTTCGATGTGCCGGCACCCGGAGCAATGTTCGTACTCTTCCTAAGTCGAACTTTCAACCCACCCATCTACCGTTACAGTTATTCGGTCAGCCAACAATGCAAATTCGTCTTCGGTGCTGCCGCTGAGATTTGTCCCTATATGCCGACTTGCCGCCGTCTCTGGTGTTCTGTGTCGTATGGATACCAGATGGGTTGTCGGACACAGGTTATCCAATGATCCCAAAAATTGATCGAATTTTATGATTGATAGCATATGCCATGGGCCGACGGAACCCCTTGCGGGGATAACATGTGGTGCCATCGGGGCCAATGTGTTGGAATGTCTCCGATGCAACGACAACCTGTGGATGGGGGATGGGGCGAATGGAAACCGTGGAAGGAGTGTTCGCGGACTTGTGGAGGAGGTAAATGGCATCCATTCCAGTATCCAATATATCCATGCCAGTATCATGATATCTGTTGTAACTTTGTTGCAAGTCACTTTAGGCGTCCAAAAGGCAAATCGGGAATGTGATGCGCCTCGGCCCGAGAATGGCGGCAAGTACTGTGTTGGCCAACGAGAGCGGTACCGACCCTGCAACATCCAGGTAAGTTGTTGACCATCCATGGTTAGCTTGATTATCAGATTGATCTGGGTTAAGTCTGATCCTTAATGCCGATCAAAGATCGATTCCTAAATCGATCTCTTCCTGTTAAGGATTGCCCTCTGGACACTCCGGGCTTCCGCGAGCTCCAATGCGCCGAATTTGACGGCAAAGACATTGGCATCCACGGGGTGCCCAAGGAGCTGAAATGGGTCCCAAAGTACACCGGGGTAGCGGACAATGAGCGATGCCGGCTCTACTGTCGGGGCGCCGACTCGGCCGCATTCTACTTGCTCAAGGTATTTTACATACGCATTTTATCTACTCATTTTTAAGTAACTGTCTTACCGTATTTTCTCCAATAGAAGCCCCGGGGCTTCTATTTTTCAACCCCCTATAAAGGGGGGCTTCTATTGGAGAGGGGGCTTCAATTAGAGAGGGGGCTTATATTTATCAATCCCTCCCGGGATTAGGTGCCAAAATTAAAAGAATGAAAAATTCTCTCATTAAAATTTTAAAAAATAGTAAAAATTCGCTATTATCTCAACATTTCAATGAAAAATAATAATCAATTTGCTATTTTTTAATCTATTTTATAATTAATATTGACAAAAATCAGTTCAAAAGTTAAAAGGTGGCTACAAATTTTTAGCTCTACAACCGCGGAGGGGGACTTATAATGGAGAGGGGGCTTCTATTGGAGAGGGGGCTTCAATTTTTCAAACCCCCTCTTAAGGGGGGCTTCTATTGGAGAGGGGCTTGTATTGGAGAGAGGGCTTCTATTGGAGAGAATACGGTATTTTGTCATTTTCACAAAATGACAAAATCACAACATTTTATGCCTCCAATTCTTAGTCCTGGCTCTATACTCTCTATAGTCACAGGAAGATAACTTTATTAGCCTAGATAAAGATAGAATAAAAACATTTAAAAACGCATTTTGAAACGCATTTTATCTACAAGACCACAAAGAAGAAAAAATTCGGTGGGGTACGATTCATTGCCGCCGGTTCATTGCCACCGTTTCATTGCCGCCGATTCATTGCGGGCGCCGATTCATTGCTGCCGATTCATTGCCACCAGTTCATTGCCCGTTGTTCTAGCGTCGTTTCATCGCCCTATAGCAATTTTTTCACAGGCCTCGGATTTTCGAAATTTTCATTGACCTCTATAGGATTTTCTAAAAATTTCAAAGGCCTACGATTTTCTAAAAATTTCAGAGGCCTAGGATTTTCTAAAAATTTCAGAGGCCTACGATTTTCAAAAAAACAATGGACAATGATAAATACGTGATGCGATGACAAGTACAATGGCAAATATATGTATGATGAGTTATACTGGTTTTTTTACAACACGTGCTAATTCACGTACCAATTTTTCACGTGCTATTAGTACGTGACTAATACTCGATTACGGTACATAACACTTGTACGTATTTTCACAAAATTTTCTGTAGTACGTACACGAATTTTATGAAGTACGTGAGACCAGTGTTTTTTTGACAAGTTTTTTGATAAGTTTTTTGACAAGTATTTTTCTGTGCGTAAACTCACGTAGAGTATTTTTCACGTGTTCTCTCAGTACGTGAGTATGTTACGTATACCCCTTACCTCTGGTACGTGACACTTGTACGTATTTTCTTAAAAGTCGATCAGAATAGAATTGGGCGATGAAACGACCCTAGAACAACGGGCAATGAACCGGCGGCAATGAATAGACCCAGTCCGGAAAAAATTTTGTTTACTGTATTGCGCGAAAATTCAAGCTGTCTAATAAGTAACTGTCTCATTTTGTAAGCCATTCGTTTTTAAGGACAAAGTGGTCGACGGGACACCATGCGATCGGCACGGGGACGACATTTGCATTGACGGCAATTGCCATAAGGCAACATTCATCAATTTTCAATTTTAGGCATTAAATCTTTTCCCCTTAAAGGCGGGTTGTGACCATCGGTTGGGATCCGATATGAAACGTGATATTTGCGGAGTTTGCGGAGGTGACAGCACCAGTTGCCGTGAGGTGAAGGGCGTGTACAACGAACGGGGCACCTTTGGCTACAATGAAGTGTTGCGGATCCCGGCTGGTGGGAAGAATTGGGGATTTTGATCAGTTTTTAGTCCCGTGATCGATGTTTTCTTTGATAGGATCAGCCGGAGTGGACATCACACAAACGGCACACAATAGCATGAAGGCAGACGAGAACTACCTGGCACTTCGGATGGCCAACGGAGAATTCTTGCTGAACGGGCAGTACCAAGTGTCCGTGTTCCGCCAGCAGATCCCGATCCTGGACACGGTGCTCGAGGTTGGTTACCCGCCAAAAACTGATTTTGAGACACACTTTTGTGGTACATACTATTTTTAGTATTCTGGAAGTGATAAGGCTGTTGAACGCATTAATGGAACGGGACCACTCCGCATGGACATTGTCAGTTTCCCTTAACTTTCAACCCATGTGACTCAAATCTTGATCTGATCTCCTCCCATTAAGTATTTGCATGTTTTGAGCGTCGGGGCTCTGAGCTCACCGAACATCCGCTACCAGTTCATGCATCCGATCACTCATCCGTCTCAAATTCCATCACAAAATGCCAATTTCTTTTGGCGCCAAGGCACAAATAATTGGACCGAATGTTCCGCAAAATGCCAAGGGGTGCAGAGTCTGCAACTGCAATGCATCAAAAGTGCCACCAATCGGCCGGTGCCGGATGCGCATTGTGGAAACATCCGGCAACCGGATGCGCAGAGGCGCATGTGCAACGTGGATTGCTTTTACAAGTTCCAGCAAAGGTTGAATGCGGATTCCGCGGGGCGAAAGTGGTACCAGGTGAGTTCATGTGATTCCGATCTCTGATCACTTTTTGACTTATCGTTCTGATCAGTTTCATTTTCAAAATTGTATTATTTTGCAGAACATTTGTGTCCGTTCATACACCAACGGAAAGGAAGAGCAAGCGACAGAAGCGGAATGCCAAGCAGCCGGAGTGAAAGTGCCAGGAAATGGAGGAACGGACACGCAACAGCAACAACAGCAGACCCAGAAGGATCAGAACCAGCAACCGAAACAACAAAATCCCGCAATACCCACGGACCGAAGATGGGCCTACTCACAATGGAGCCAGGTGAGATTAGATCGATAGGAACAGATGATTTTGTAGTTTTGTGCCCTAAAAATGATCGAATCGCTTGCCTTTTTTTCATTTCTTGCACTAAAACATTGTATCGATGGAATTCCATTGAATTTTTGTTTCTTTTCAGTGTTCCGAATCTTGCGGCACTCAGGGGCTGAGTCGTCGGAGTCTGCATTGCATTGACACCCGAAATGGCCAAAAGTTGGATGGTCGGTATTGCGAAGGGATTCCTCATGAGTCCATCGAGACGGAATGCAATCGGATCCCTTGTCCTTCATGGCAGTACGGAGGCTGGACTGAGGTGAGCAAAGCAGAATTGGTGACAAAATGATTTTCGACCACTGATCAGTGCTCACGCTCCTGTGGCGGCGGCATTCGGGTTCGGCACTCGACGTGCCAAGACGCGGCCGGCCGCGAGGTGAATGCGCGAATGTGCTCGGGCGAGCCCAAGCTGGAGTCGGAGAAGTGCAATCAGCACATGTGCACACGGTGGAGCTTCGGAACATGGTCGCCCTGTTCAGTGAGGTGAGCAAATGGTCATCGAGAATCCCGAAAAGGTAATAAAAACGATGGAAATTTCACAGTTGTGGCGAGGGCATTGAGCGGAGAGAGGCAGTTTGTGTGAGCGAAACTGATGGGCGACCATTGGAGGCCGGGGCTTGTGAGCTGAGAGAACGGATTGTGGAGAAGCCATGCCAGAGGGCAGCGTGTCCCCACTGGTCAGTGTCAGATCTTATTAGTCAGAACCCCGAAAATCGGATTAAGGCAACTCGGCTCCTGGAGTCAGTGTACGGTCAGTTGTGGCCAGGATGGCTTCCAAACCCGTCTCGTCCAATGCGTGGATTCGGTGGGCCGGAAACTGGCGGACCAACAATGTTTGACCAAGGACGCCACTGAGAAGCCCCAAAGCCACAAAGTGTGCAGTCCGGGGCCATGTCCATATTGGTGAGCCATTGTCCCAATTTGGAATTTTGGCCCCAAATTTCCGTCATGTTCTTCCCCAAAGGCGAGTCGGCGAATGGAGTCCCTGCTCAGTCAGTTGTGGCCAAGGTATTAAGCACCGGAATGTGGAGTGTGTGCAGGCGGCCCAAATCGTGGACGATTCGCTGTGCCAGGAGGCACAACAGCCGCCTCGGCAGGACCGATGTGTCCTGTTGGCATGTGCGGTGTGGGAGCCGGAGGCGTGGGGGCCGGTAAGTGAAATTTTGGCGTTTTGAGAGTCCTCTCCTGACATGCTTTCATAGTGTTCGACCACTTGCGGCTGGGGAGTGCAACGGCGGAACGTGAATTGTGTTAGAATGCCCTCCTCGTCCAACCATCAAAGGGCACTAAACAGCGGGAATAGCCTGAAATCATCACCACCATCGTCGTCATCCATTGTGCTCCATGACCGGGAATGCACTGTAATTTTGTAGCAGAATAGGTGTGCCAAATAAAATTTTCCTGAAGGGCCAAAAACCTCGCACGGAACGGACTTGCGATCGGACCTCGGAATGCCCTCTGAACAACAACAATGATAATGGTGGCAACGGCAAAAGTTCGGATGTACAATGGTCCGCTGGGCCTTGGTCTGAGTGCAACCAAAAATGTGGCCAAGTTGGGGTTGGTGGTGTTCAGCGGAGGGTGGTGGAGTGCCGGGCCAATGGCAGGGAAATGCCAAGTCAGTTTTAGATCACTAATCGAATCGAATGATTATCGATGAATCTGACCGATCACAAACATTTGTTCACATTTTAGCGGCCTATTGTGCCCACCTGGAACGTCCGATTCAGGTGAGCTATTAGCCAAATTTAGTAGTTTTAAATCGATTAAATTTTCGACCTCTTTTTGATCTTTAGTCCCAACCCTGTACCACGGCCCAAACTTCCGCATGTCCCCAGTGGAATATCACCGATTGGGAACTGTGCCCGGTGAGCTGTGCGGACCCGACCAATCCGGCACCGTATCAACATCGACGCGTTCTATGTCAATTCATCAATGGGACGGAAGCGGATCCGGCAGAATGTATAGGGTCGAGGCCAGAAGAGCGGCGAACCTGTGCCGGATTGGCGCCTTGCCCTCTGACACAAAAAGTCAACGGACGGAAGGAGAAGGGCCGCTGGGAGACGGGAGTAATGCCAAAATCACAGAATTATTTATCATTTTCATTTATCATTTTTATTTATCATCAATTTATCAACTCAGGATTGGTCACCATGTTCCCTGACATGTGGAGGCGGATGGAGGAGGCGGTCAGTCTTCTGTAATAATGGCAGCGGATCTGTTGGCCCATGTACGGATACCGAACGTCCGGCACAATTTGAGCAATGCAACACCCAAGAATGCGGCATCGGCACATGGCATATCGGAGATTGGGCCCCTGTAAGGCTAATGGGTTTTAGAAAATTGTCCTTAGGAATACCAATGAGCCATCCAAGACCAATTGATTTTGGAAGAGAGTCTATGAGTAAATCCCTCGGATTTTAGTGCTCAGTGAGTTGTGGCCAAGGGGAGCAGACCCGTCCGGTTTGGTGCAATTCGGTGGTGAATCCGCTCCAAAAGTTGGAGGACCATCTGTGCCCGGCAGAAGGAAAACCTGTGAAACGAAGATCCTGCACCAAACCGGAATGTCCTTCGCAATCGTCAAAAGCGACCAAGTATGACCATGGGATATCCGGCCATAATTCAATTGATTTTACCCTAATTTTCTGAAGCCTTTCGACCTCTCAACCGTCATTGGACCCATCTTCCGGTTCTCGAAATGGCAGCGCGGGACGTGTGATGGCCCTTGTCGGTCCTGCCTCCTCACTAAACTCATCCACAACTTCGTCGCCACCGTTGCCGAACTATCGTTGGGAGAGCGGACCATGGAGCTCGGTTGGCACTTTACGAACTTTGCGGGGGCGCAGGATTGGTTCAAGGAAAAAGAGTCGGACCCATCGGAACCCCAAGTGCGGGATCCGATGTCGAACAAATCGGACCCGGCGAAAGCCCTAACATAAACAATTTAGCATTTGTTGTCTGTAGAAACAGTTTTGCACGTTCACTTCTTTGCTTTTTGCATATCTTTTGTTGTTCGTCTATTCCCTCATCTTTGTTGTCTTCCAATGTTCATTGCCTTCAGAGTAAAATAAAGAATTTTAAAGTTGGACCCAAAAAATGCATCCTTAGATATGAGATAAATTGCAGTGCCGGCGCCAATGCAAGCCGAATACCGCCCGAACCCGATGGGTCCACTGCATGGATAGTGCCGACGGAAGCGAGGTGGATGTGGCAAAATGTGATCGGGACGAGAAACCACCGGCGGAACACCCTTGCCGACCAACAAATTGCCCACGATGGCAGAAAGGCCGATGGGGAATGGTCTGTGGGGAGAGGGGCAGGGTGAAATTAGGAGGAATAGAGATGAAAAATAAAATCCTCCGATAAAGGGATAGTCGAAGCATTCCGGAAGCGATGACAGCAATATTTGAAGGATCCGGAAAGATCAAAGCTATTACCATTATATAAATTGGCAGTTGGGGGTAGGATCGGAATTTATCCAGATTAAAAACAGAATTATCCAGATTATCCAGATTAAAAACTGTTGGCATTTGTGAGTCCACACAATTGTCATTTGTTGTTCAGTGTTCGACAAGTTGTGGAGCGGGTGTTGCTCGGCGGACTGTGTTTTGTCGCCGAGGGCGTGGAGCGGTCCGATTGGCACCCGATTCGGAATGCCTGGCCCTTGGCCCCAAACCTTTCGAAACCCGGAAGTGTGAGATGGCACAATGTCCGTCTTATCGATGGCGAGTCACTTCGTGGAGCAAGGTGGGCGATGGAAAATTGGAAGAAAAATAGGAAAATGTCATGCCAAAAGGCAACTCATAGTTAGGGTTATAGAATTATAAAACCACCTGCTCATCAGTAAGATGATAAATGCCATGCCTAAAGGTTACTCATACCATAGTTGGGGACCGGATTTATATGGATTTGTATTAGATCACCTATTGCTCCCATTCCACGGACTATATTACCATATTTCCTCTAACACATATAAGATCCTTATCTTATATTTTTCTAACCTCCCTCAAGGGTGGATCTTTTATTAGAGCACTGTTTTATGTTAAAGGAAGTACTGTAGGTTTCTATTTTATAGCGCTGCTAAAATTATGCCCTAACCTAACTTAGAATTCAGTGCATTGATCCGTGCAAGCCCACTGAACAACGCCGGAAGGTGTTCTGCATGTCAGAGCAGGGCAAGAGGGCGGCCTCGAACATGTGTGATCAATCCGGAACTGCGCAACCCACAGAGCGCAGGAAATGCCCAACCGACAAATGTGTCAGTCTTTGGCAAAATTTCTTATTTCAATAAAAATTTGACCAAAATTCCTCATTTTCTTCAGCCATACCATTGGGTTCCTGGCCCGTGGTCGACCTGTTCTCGGAGTTGCGGAACAGGGTTCCACTTCCGAAGCATTGAATGCAAAGTCAGGATGGACATGGCCACCAGACGGACCGAAAATGGAAGTTCCTCAACTAACAACAACAATTCATCACCAAAAAGCGGGTCAGAGCCAACGGTGCTGAGCCGAATGTGCATGGCCCTGGAAAAGCCAATTGTGAGCAATGATCAGTGTTATCATGGCATTGTCATGATCATGAGCATAACTTGGCAATTAGCACTAAACCTCCCCAATTTGTACCATTTTGAGGTGAGCAAACAGTGCGAGATGAATCCATGTGATGCGGAATACCGGTGGAGTGTCGGCCCGTGGTCCCAGGTGATAAAATGATAACTAGAGTTGTGCATGACCCTACCTACCCTCCCCCGGTTATTGCTTAGTGAATCTGACCCACCCACCCCGGGTTTTCCGGTTAATTAATTCAAATTTTGGTTATTTTTCAAAAACTCCGGTTTTTAACCAGTCAAAATCGGTAGTATCCATGAGCAGAGGCCAGGGATCGAGAAGAGATTTTTCGAGAATCTTGAATAGAGATCGATCTTAAGCAAATTCCGAGTAATAGACACACCTACACATTTCTCTTCAGTGCTCAAAAGAATGTGGTCGGGGCTTTCGACGCCGGAAGGTACGGTGTCTAGACCGCCTTGAGGGAAGAGCGGACAAGAGCAAGTGCGACGAGAGGAATCGGCCAAAACGTCGCGAAGCCTGTTTCGTGCGTAATTGTACGCAATGCGAGGGGAATATGTTGCGTCATTTCAATGCTCTGTTTAGGCCTTCCCGGGGATTGCGCCGAACTGAAAGACCAAAATGGCCAAATGATGGATAGCAATTACACTGTAAAAGACATTGAAGTTTTAGAAGTGGATTTGATTTTCAGGTTCTGGTCACCGGATTCCGAATTGAGGTTTACTGTCACCGGATGAACGAAACAATCCCCAAGACGTTCCTGAATGTTCCGTCGGGCACAAATTTTGCCGAATTTTATGGGAAACGCCTGAAAGACTCGTTTACTTGTCCTTACAATGGGCACAGAAACGGTAATTTATAGAGAAAAATATTCTTGCAAGAATTTTTTTATCAGATTCATGCGCTTGCACCGACGGTGGTCATGCTCAAGCGGGGTTTACCCGGTTCAGCAAGGTTCGCGTCGATCTGCAGAACTTGAAGATCAACCGTAAGTTGAGGGGAATGGTTACTGTAGGGGAAAAGAATTCTTTGAGCAATTTTTTCACTATTTTCTTATTTACTTAGTATCATTGACGTGAAAATTGCAAAATTCTCCAAAGATCCNGGGGGGGGGGGATTCCGGAAGAGATGACAACAATATTTGAATGGTCCGGAAGGATCAGAGCCATTAAGCCATTACCAAGTTGGGACTGGGATTGGAATCCAGCAGATTAAAAAATAGCATTGATGTTGGCAATTATGAATGCGTCATTCAGTGTTCGACGAGTTGTGGCTCGGGTGTTGCTCGGCGGACGGTGTTTTGCCGCCGAGGGCGTGGAGCAGTACGATTGGCGCCCGATTCGGAATGTCTTGCCCTGGGCCCCAAACCATTCGAAACCCGAAAATGTGAGATGGCACAATGCCCGTCTTATCGGTGGCGAGTCACTTCTTGGAGCAAGGTTAGTGATGGAAAGGGTGACTTAAAGTAAGGGTCCAGATTATGGACTTGTGTTTTGATCACTGCTCCATTCCATGGCGTTTAAGTGCTTATTGGTGATAGCAAAATTATGTCCTAAACTAACTTAGAATTCAGTGCATTGATCCGTGCAAGCCCACTGAACAACGCCGGAAGGTGTTCTGCATGTCAGAACAGGGCAAGAGGGCGGCCTCGAACATGTGTGATCAATCCGGAACTGCGCAACCCACAGAGCGCAGGAAATGCCCAACCGACAAATGTGTCAGTCTTTGGCAAAATTTCTTATTTCAATAAAAATTTGACCAAAATTCCTCATTTTCTTCAGCCATACCATTGGGTTCCTGGCCCGTGGTCGACCTGTTCTCGGAGTTGCGGAACAGGGTTCCACTTCCGAAGCATTGAATGCAAAGTCAGGATGGACATGGCCACCAGACGGACCGAAAATGGAAGTTCCTCAACTAACAACAACAATTCATCACCAAAAAGCGGGTCAGAGCCAACGGTGCTGAGCCGAATGTGCATGGCCCTGGAAAAGCCAATTGTGAGCAATGATCAGTGTTATCATGGCATTGTCATGATCATGAGCATAACTTGGCAATTAGCACTAAACCTCCCCAATTTGTACCATTTTGAGGTGAGCAAACAGTGCGAGATGAATCCATGTGATGCGGAATACCGGTGGAGTGTCGGCCCGTGGTCCCAGGTGATAAAATGATAACTAGAGTTGTGCATGACCCTACCTACCCTCCCCCGGTTATTGCTTAGTGAATCTGACCCACCCACCCCGGGTTTTCCGGTTAATTAATTCAAATTTTGGTTATTTTTCAAAAACTCCGGTTTTTAACCAGTCAAAATCGGTAGTATCCATGAGCAGAGGCCAGGGATCGAGAAGAGATTTTTCGAGAATCTTGAATAGAGATCGATCTTAAGCAAATTCCGAGTAATAGACACACCTACACATTTCTCTTCAGTGCTCAAAAGAATGTGGTCGGGGCTTTCGACGCCGGAAGGTACGGTGTCTAGACCGCCTTGAGGGAAGAGCGGACAAGAGCAAGTGCGACGAGAGGAATCGGCCAAAACGTCGCGAAGCCTGTTTCGTGCGTAATTGTACGCAATGCGAGGGGAATATGTTGCGTCATTTCAATGCTCTGTTTAGGCCTTCCCGGGGATTGCGCCGAACTGAAAGACCAAAATGGCCAAATGATGGATAGCAATTACACTGTAAAAGACATTGAAGTTTTAGAAGTGGATTTGATTTTCAGGTTCTGGTCACCGGATTCCGAATTGAGGTTTACTGTCACCGGATGAACGAAACAATCCCCAAGACGTTCCTGAATGTTCCGTCGGGCACAAATTTTGCCGAATTTTATGGGAAACGCCTGAAAGACTCGTTTACTTGTCCTTACAATGGGCACAGAAACGGTAATTTATAGAGAAAAATATTCTTGCAAGAATTTTTTTATCAGATTCATGCGCTTGCACCGACGGTGGTCATGCTCAAGCGGGGTTTACCCGGTTCAGCAAGGTTCGCGTCGATCTGCAGAACTTGAAGATCAACCGTAAGTTGAGGGGAATGGTTACTGTAGGGGAAAAGAATTCTTTGAGCAATTTTTTCACTATTTTCTTATTTACTTAGTATCATTGACGTGAAAATTGCAAAATTCTCCAAAGATCCCATAGTGACAAAAAAACGATTCCAAAGAGTCCCCTCCATTTCAGCGAATGATCAAAGTTTTGCGGTCATCGAATACGGTAAACCAGTGGCCTACGGTACAGCCGGGGATTGTTATTCGTCATCATCTAGATGTCCTCAGGTCTGGTTTTTTTCTAATTTAGATTTACTTTTTCTGTATTTAGGGCCGATTCTCCATCGACCTGCGTGGCACCGGTCTCCGTTTGGTCGATGATCTTCAATGGCGGTAATTTATTTTGTTTTTTTTTCCTTTTCACCCCTAGTTTTAGCGAACAAGGCCACCGGACCAGCATGAACATCGAGCGATCTGAGGTTCCTGAATTTTGGATCTGTACTCCTGATCTGATCATTTCACATTCATTCAGAACAACGCCTTGGTGGAAGGCTCATGTGGCGGTTATTGCGGGGAGTGTGCTCCTGATAGATTCAAAGGCCTGGTGATCGAGATTGATCCGAAGCAAAAGTGAGTTTTGATTGGATTTTTGGCACAAATTCCGTAAAAATCCATTTGCAGACCATTGCTCGGCATCGGTTGATCAGCTCCAAGCGGCCGATCGGTTTCGAGACTCCCTTACTCAACCAGCGGCTGATCAGTATCCTCTACACTTCCTTAGTCATCCTCCTCAATTGCGTCTTTCTACCGACCTTTTTCCGAATGATCCGAATAGTCAAAACACCATTGCATTCGTTGCTTTCCAGCACCAATTCACAATCCTCAACAGTCATTCAATCCGTCCATTTGTCCCCATTGGAGAATAACAATCCCCCCTCCTCATTGTGAAAATGCTATTAATCCCCCCAATCATGGTCCGAATTCTCCATCCATGTTTTTCCCTCATTCTTGATCACCAAAAGCTTTCCAAAGGGATTTTTGACCAAATTCTGGGAACTATCCTTTTCCTCAGTCAGTCAGTGATACTGGCGAATTCGGTGTTTAAACTGACAAAATGCCGAATTTCCGGGATGGGGAGGTCCCTTGTCCATTCTTTTCTCTGTCCATTCTCATTCATCCCATTCTTTTTCCCGAAAATTCTCCACCTAAATTATCACAATTTTTCCGCTTTCTGCTGCTCTCCACTGCCCGTCCATTATTGTTCATTTTGGCCAAATAAAAATGGAAAATAATTTTGTTGAACAATTTATGAATGAGTAAAAAAAGAGAAAATGAAAGAGGAAGTGTTTGAGTATTTATGAGGAATTAAACAGGGAAAAAATACTGTACAACGTAGTAGATATCGGAACGGTCGATTAATCAATCGCTTTTTATCGATTTTTTCGAAGGTGGTTATTGTATTGAAAAGAAAATGATTTTGATTTTGTCCGATCTCTAATACAAATCGACGGTCCATTTCTGAATAATTTTTGGTAAAAAAAACTATTAAAATCTCCGTCGATTAAGCAGTAATAATTTGTGCACAAAAATATGGAAAAGGATTAAAAAAAATGAAAATGACGAGATCGATGAGATGATGTGGAAGCGAATGATCGGACGGCGGCGGGGGCGAGGGGGAGAATTGTGTTTTTCAAAATTCTGAATTCTCCGAAAAATTTGACTTTGGCATAACAATTCTCATTTTGGAACATTATTTGGGGAAAACGGATAAAGGACGGGTGGCAGTGTTCATAAATTCAAAATTTGCGCTTTTTCTTGGCATTTCAGTTGCAGGTATACACTTGGCTGACATTTCTGCACGTTTCACAGACAACCTTGGCAAGGAAAATACGGGATTCATTGGTTTAATTCGCTAGATGCCCTTTCTTACTTGACAGCACCACTGGAATTTGCATCGGCACTTGCTAACCACCTAAATTTCAGGACGTAATTTTTCTTGGCGATTGGGTTACTGTATGTTTGTACCTCTTCAATGCGACTTTTGTACCCTCTGCCGCAACAAAGCAATTCGCATGAATTTGGTGCCCGGGGGTCGTTGCTGACCAAGAAATTGTTGGGGCATTTATTTTGGTTGAGAAAATTCCGAAGAAAAAAAACTCACGAGCAAACCCTGCCCTGGGTACCAATGGTCCCATCTGTTCTATCCACACGACAGTAGTCCGGCGATGGGTCCTGTGAAGATTTGCCAGAATCCATAAAATAATCAAAATGCCATAAAATAATGGAAATGAATAGTCCAATTGGTTTCATAGAATCCAGAGTGCTAGTACTAGATGCAGTTTGGTTCAAAAAACATATTTTACAAATAAAAACATGAATTTTCAGGAAAAAATTTGCTAACTATTTTCATGAACATCACATTGGAGTTGCGAAATTTAGAGATTGATTGAGTCCCATTCTCGGTCTCGTACTCGTTTTTTTTAATTTGATTTCCTGATTATTGGCCACAATACCATCAGTTCTTACCAAAACCCTTACCAAATAGACCAGATCTGTCAGTGCCCTATTTTTCCTCCTCTGCTGCTGTTGTTGCTGCCGTTGGTTCTGCGTCGTCATTGAATCTTCGAACTGCATGTTCCCCCTGCTGTTGATCTGGATTCGTCTGGCCTGTCGGTATTTGGTCTGCAAGATGGTGCCAATTTGGCGGACGGGAGGCTGGAAAATTGGAGCAATTTTTGGACATATTTTGCAAAACTCGTCAAATTCACCAGTTGCATCCAACATGTCCTAAAAATAAACAAAATTATAAATATTATGATCACGTGAACGAACGAACTTCAGATTGCACGAACCACTGACCCCGTGGCACTTGCACTTGGGCTTGGTGTGCCGTTTCAGAATCT
>LDKF01004448.1:1592-14147 GCA_001026735.1 Rotylenchulus reniformis | reverse complement strand
AAGTTCCTACCTATATTAACTTCAAAATCTTCTGAGTTTCTTTAATTTTTTTATAAATTAATAATATTGGTTAAATTTCCACAAAAATAATAAATTACCATATAAAAACAAAAACTATATTTGTTATTATTCGTGAAATTTTCCTGAAACTTCTTTGCAATAAATAAAATAAAATAAAATAAGATTTTTTAAATGAATATTTATTTTAGGGTATATTAATTAAATATTAGTTTTTTTTATTCCTTTAGAAGAATTTTTTAAACTTAGTATTTTTACTTTCTGACATTTTATTTTTTAATGATTTAAATTTTAATAAATCTGTAATTGCTTTTTATTCATGCATTTTTATTTTAGGAATTTTGGTACATTTCCACATTTGAACGATAAGACTTGGTGGAAAATTTAATAAATAAATGAATGTAAAGACGATGAATCGATAGAAAATTTATGATGGACTGATTTGTGATGGGTAAGAGAATGAAAATTTTCTCACCCATCCTCTTATCTCATTCATCTATGTCACTATCTCTCGTCATTCTTATTATTGTCTCTCTTCATTTTTCATGATGTTAAATTAAAATTTTTTATTTTTTTTAATAAATTATATATTTTTTTCTCGAGTCGAGTCTTTTCTCGTGTTTTTTTGGGTCTCGTTCTCGACTCTAGTCTCGGGTTTTGAGTCTGTAACAGGGAGGCGGACTCTGGATTTTGGCGACTCTGGGATTTTTAAATGCCTATCCTTCCTCTTATTTTTTACTATATTGTAACAAATTAATATTTGTAACCTTAATTTTGAAATTGGATTTGCCCCCCTCCTTCCGTTAAAATTTTTTGCCTCCTCCACTCTTTAACAAGAAAGTACCAACAAATACTTACTTTAAAAATTTTTTAAATGCCAAATTTCTTTGTCTAAAAATCGAAAAATAAATGGCCATCTTGTGAATAAAATATTAATTTGACCAACAAGTTGGCCACCGGCTATCCATGATTTTCATGTTCATATAGCATCTGTGCACAAAAAGAGTACATTTGAAAAACTGTTACATAAAAACACAAAGTAATGTTTTAACTAATAAAAAAAAGTAATGCAGGAAGTGGGATTCGAACTCACGCGGGTATACGCCCACTAGAAAACCCAGCAATGCAGGCAAGCATATTCCAGTCCCTTGAGTCTAGACCAGTCGCTTGACTCGCTTGAGCCTTAGACCATCCCTGCTTGGTTTGGGAATTGTTAGAGTAATCTATAACTCTTCATTTTTTCATTTATTCCATCGGTTTCTTCAATTTATTGAATTTAATGTATATGCAGGTTTATTAATCTTTGAAAATCAAGCGATGCTAGGACGTTAAAATCGTCACGAACGAGCTATAGTTAAAACTTAAAACAAAAATTTATTTTAGAGCTTATTAGACCAAAAGTGTAAAAGGCAAATTAATTTTATGTTCTATCTTTTGGTATTTAAAGTTTTCCTAAATTCCAACAAAAAGTTCAAAATTATCTAAAATAGGGATTTACGAAAAGTTCGAAAATAAAAAGTATAAAGATAGAGCCTTTCTGCACAATGGCTATTTATACTTTCGGTCAGTCTTAAAAAGAGTTTGACTGGACATGTGGCGGTTTTTTTAACGCTCATCAGCACCGTTTCGATCTCACACACTCTCTCGCCGGTTCCCCCAAACTTTCCTTCTTTTCCGCTTTTCTATGCCCGCCTGCCTCATGCTATCGCTACGCTCGTGCCTTTCCCTCAGAAATCCCTTACTATTTCTCAGCTTTCCCTCTTTTCTCTGCTCTCTCTCTATCAATTTTCGCGTTTTCTTCACCAAACTATGGGTTTTCCACACGCCCGAATCCATTTCCAGCTTACTTTTTGCTGTCTACTTATCGCTTCTCGGCCTTTTGTCTAAGATCAAAGGTTTGTTCTTTCTTTTTTCCACTTCTCTTCCTAATGTTTTGTTCCCCAAATTTCGATGTAGTAACAGTTCTTTATGGCTTAATCTCCGTAACGACGCTTACCGGCGTAAAATGAAGGCACGGGAGCGATGACAGATGCGGTGGACCATCCCGGATGTGCCCGTGGCCCTTCCGGACTAGCCCAGCAGATTTGTTCGCGTGCTGATGGCCTTCCGGATGCACTTTTTATTTCGGTCCCATGATCACTTTTGCCCCCTTTATGGAATGTTTGTGACCCCTGATCACATCATTTCTCGATCATTTTTGACCATTTTTAACCGTCTTTATTGTTTTTAAGCATTCGCTGAATAAAACTTAATCAGTTCTTTATGGCTTAATCTCCGTAACGACGCTTACCGGCGTCCAACGAGATTAATCAATTTTTGGAGAATGGTCGCAAAAGGAGGCCTGCTCCCTCTCGACCGACCGTCGGCCCGGTATTGCACTTGCCTCCGGGAATGGCGCATCCCCCTTAAGGGGGGATCAAAATCGCAACCACCTGTGATTATCTTGGCTATATCTTCAAAAATGGTTACTTGATGAAAAATCATTGACGAATTTCATATAATATATGACAAAACTGATGCCAGATACGAGATCAGCACATTGGTAAACCCCCAGATCTGTCTTTGAATTGTTAAATTTGGCAGGAAAAATTTTTTGGCCAGGCCAGGGTTACCTTATAGCGTAAAATTGGCCAACCCCTCTATGTATAAAATTCTTTGCTATACCTTGTTAGACCAAAGTATAAAAGGCAAAATTTATTTTATTATTTTATAAAAATTTATATTTTTGGTCGAAAGCGGCAGTGTTTTGACCATAAAAAGGATACCATTCATTTTTAAAAATTTTTGTATTTCATTTTTGAACCCTATACATTACAAATCCTTACTCGCTCAATTCCGCCGCCATCCATCCTCTCCCTTCCTTCCATTTTCTATATGTCAATTCAATCGATCATCCGTTTGTTCCTTTTCCTTCGTTTATCGTTTATCCTGTCATTTCGGCCTATGAATTACACTCATTGCCAAAGAAAGTATCAGCTTTTTTCAAATTATATTTTGAAACGAAATTTTGCTTATGCTATTTTCGTATCCTCTCTTTCTTTTCAGACTTATTTCCCCTTTCGTTTCAGTATTTATTTTTAAAAATTGGAACATTTTTTGGCAATGAGTTTATGATGCGTATAGTGTATAGTCTCTCGATAGAAAAAACGTATAGTGTATAGTCTCTCGATAAATTTAAAATAGTCTCTCGATAGAAATGGACTTTTCTATAATCTTTTAAAGCGAATTCCTTCTTGCAAAATAGCATAGAAAAAGTGACCTAATATAAAATATAAGGCGCTAAAAATCATTTTTATTTTTCCAAAAGATGGAATAGGTAGATCCTTAATATTGCGCCTAAATAATTTCGAAAATTCAAATTTTTCCCGACAATTTCTTTTAATACATAAACCTTTCCAGCAAATCCGATGGATGCCGAGCTGGCAGAAGAGCTTAGGCAGAAAGGTAACGCCTGTTTCGGAAAGGACAAGCTGGACGAGGCGGCCGAGCTGTACACAAAATCATTGGAGCACAAACCGAGCGCCGTCACATTCGCAAACCGGGCCCAAGTTCACATCCAACAAAACCAGTCAGACCGGGGATGGTTACTTGAGTTGGGATTAATCCACGAATTTCCCGAAAATTTCATGGAAATTGTCTGCCTTTTTCTATTGACATTCGCGTCACCGACATTTGTGTCACCGACATTTACGCCCCAACCGATATAACTTGGTTCAAATGAAATCTAGAGAAACGATTTTGGTGTCAAAATTCATTCGAATTGGTCCGTTGTGAAAAAAAAGTTATGACCGAAATACTCTGAATTTGTCTAAAATAATTTATTTTGGCCATAACTTTTTTCATAGTGGACCCATTTGAATGAGAATGTGCGTAGGCTCATTTGGTAGCTAATTTTTTGTTTTTTTTAACACTTAATTCGTTTCTCTAGGTTGCATTTGTCTAGTTTTTTTTTAATTTTTAATTACATAGAAAAAACTAGTCTGTGGAAATCATAAAATACAATTCTCGAAAATTTTTACGCCATCCCCTGTAATTTTCGGTGCTGTGTCGTTAGTAAAAAAGTGCAATTATGGACAATAGGACGGAAATTAAGAATATTTTAATAATTTTGATATACTATTTTATAACATATAATTATTTAAAAAATTTTGATTGTTAAAAACATTGCTTATTAGGAAATAATATTTTTTATTAGATTTGTATTAAGGTTTTCCGGTTTATTTACTTTGGGCCTTTTAACTTGTAAGAATTCAACAATTTTTGTGTCAAACAAATAAAAATTAATATGTAAAAAATAATTAATTTATTAAGTTAAAGATTAAAATTATTATATAAAAATTTAAATCTAAAAATATTACTATAAATATATATTCAGAGAAACCCAAAACAAATGAAGTAAGACGAATCAAAGCATCATGCAAAAATTAAAGACGCGTATATGAGAAAAAAATTATAATTGATGATTTCTCATATTTCAGATCATTTTTAAGCTGTCGGATCTCAGGTCTTATTTAGGTAGGAATCATATAATTGTAATGTTAGTTAATTTTTAATCGTTTTTATATATTTCAATTTTTTAATATATTTTTATTTGTGGATTAATACCAATGAAAATTATATGAGAGCCGAATAGCATATTCAATGATTCTCTACTTCACTGATTATTATTATAAAGCAAAAGGTTGATAATTTATAAAAAAATTATTTGTAAATTGCATTCAATAAATTACTTAAAAAGTTAAATTAGTTCGGATGAATAGAAAAGAAAAAACATGTCTTATCATTTTGAAATATACTTTAATATCTGTTTGTATATACCTAAAAATTAAAAGTATTTTTAATAAATATTATATATTTACATACTGAAATTATCCTATAAAAATTATTGTTAATTATTATATATCTATATTGAAGTTTCTCATAAAAAATTATTATTAATTATTATGTAAACTTTTCTTTTTCCAAAACCAGAAAATTCAGTTCTATAAGTATAGTTCACTTTCAATTATTTATTGTAATTATGTATATTTATGAATAATATCATTTAAAAACGATAATTTAAAATTATTATTAAAATTTTAAAAATAATTATAAAATTAGTAATTTCTTATAGATAATATTAAATTTTTAAAAACACTCATCATAAGCTTTCAAAATATTTATTTTTATTTCACTACACTGTTTCTATATTATTTTATATATTGTTTTTGAATGAAATTATCGGGCAAATTTCTTCTTTATAGAGAACTATATCAGATATTTTATAATTAAAAAAATCTTAATTTGAATTCATACAGAAAAAGAAGCTCAACAATATGAACATATTTTTCATACCATTTATTATAATTTTGAGTTATTATTTAATATACTTTCATATTAATTTGTGCTATTAAAAAAATCAGATTGATTTTTTATGTTAATTTATTTATTTTTCTAGTTACTAATCTTTTTCGACATTATTAAAAATCTATTTAGTCTCCAAGTACGATGGTACATGAGAATGCAGTCCACTGTTGCCAATTCAGCAAAATGAAATCTTATAAAAATTATGTGAAATCTCATCACCATCGTATTACATGCGCGCCAGGAAAAGGTTGGATCGATCATCATAAAACTCCATCAATCATCAACTTTAATGATAATGATTTGATAATTTAAAAAAATGTATTTTGATCTTATATATGAGTAATTATTATATTTAATTAATTACAATAAGTTATATGGTATAGTATCAACACTCTGCAGAGATTATTGTATCGACAGTACCTTTATACAGAGCAAATTATTGACAAAAATATTTTAATACTTTAGATATATCACACCGATTTAATAAAAATTTATTTTATACTTACTTTATGCCACTTATAAATTTAATTTTTTAAAAGCAAAAAACAAATATTACCTAAATTTTTTATTTTTTATAACTATTTGCTTTACTGCTTTTATTATAAATTCTAGTATTTTTTGTTTTTGCATTTGGAGAAACAATTTTTTAAAATTTAAAATAATTAATAATTCATTAGTTAATTTAATTTATCCCTTTTGTAGATTATAATTATGTTTTTATTTAGTTATTAATAAAAATTTCATTAAGACTCTTGCACAATTATGTATATAATTAATTTATACTTTTCGAATATCATTCAATTATAATAAAAAATTGATTAGAAATCAAATTTTTAAATAAAAATTCAAATATTAAATAAATATGAAATTAAAAAATAATGAAAAATTATTAAAATTATATGAAAAAAATTTTAAGCAAAATAAAATTTATTTTATTTTGTGTTCCACGTTCCACAACTTATTTTTTTAACATATTAATTCAACACTTTATGAATATTTAGCATTTTTTTAATAAATTATAATTAATAGCGTATAAATATATTCGGTGCTTAGTTAATTATTTTTATTGATTTTTTAAAGTTAAAGTATTTATTTTTAATTTTTAATTAAACAATTAATTTATTATTTTTGATTTATTAATAAAATTATTTTTCTCTTTAATTTTTATTACTGATTTTAAAATTCGCTGTATAATAATAAATATATTTTGTTTTTTACCTTCACACTTTTTTAAAAGTTTAATGGCTTATTATGAAAAATTTACCATTCTGTTTCGATGGTACGGAGTGTCCCATAGAGTGTATTGCGAAATATACCTAAATGTAGCCCACTCCGGGCATATATCATTACAACGGTTAAAATTAAATGCGCTCTAAAAATATTTTACTTTTTAGGTTTTAATTGTTTTAATTATCACCTTTTGAAGAGATTTTAAAAATATATTTAGTAAGTTAATAAGTTAGTAAAAATAAATATTTAAAAAATAATTCGCCTTTTTCATATAGAAATAATTATTTATTCTTAATATTTTATGGCAAAATCATTCATTATGCAAATCAAATTTTTTATTTTTTAAAATTCAAAAAATTATTAAAATCTTTCATTCAAAATATATCAATGATTGTATAATGTATATAAATTTAAATTTATATAAAATTCGATATTTTCAACCCAGATTGATTTTTGTCTATTCTATTTAATTAATTTAAGGACCATTTAGAAAATAGAATCTCATATTTAGATACACTTATATGAGAATAATTACTGATAACATTTTTTCGAAAAAACATAATTTTCTTTAATTTATTTTTTTAGATAAAAATTGATTGGTATTTTAAAATTATAAGATGAAAAGAAATATTTAAATATTATTTTATATATATGTATTATTTTTATTATTAGTAAATTTTATGTTTATTGACCTTAATACTACGATTTGTAAAAATAAAAAATGGATGCGCTTATATTAAATAATTTTTTAAAGCTTATCCTTCATATTATTATAAATTATTAAGTTTCTTTGTTGTAAATTTCTAATAAAATGAAAAATTTTATAAAATTTTTGAATATTTAAATGTTATAACTATTTTGTATTTAATATAAATATCGCCCATTATTTAATAAAGGCATTGAAAACATATTAGATTTTATTTAATGTATTTTTATTTAAAATAATTATTCTTTAAATATGCTTTGTCAAAAAAATGTATCTCGGCTTTTTTAAATTCATAATTATTACGAAAAGATAAACATGTGTAGTAAACCAGGTAGTCTTTGACTTTCGATAGTTGGTTGATTGTTCCATCTTTTTGTACAATTTATATGTTTTATTTGCATCTAATCTAATATTTCATAAAACGATATTAACAGTTGCAATCTGTATTTTAAATAAATTGTTATTCTTCGAAATTTAATTGTTGTTTTTTAAAAATGAGCTTTTAATCGAGCAAGATAAAATCCATCCATTTTTGCAGATATTTATTTAAAAAAATGAGACTTCTAGATCAATAAGGTTTCTTAATCACCTTCTTAATTTAAATAAAATTGCATTGATTATAATAAGTACAATATAAATTAGGGCATAAATAATAAGTAAAATATAAATATTTTAAATGATTTTCTTTTTATTTATTATATTTTAATCAGAGTTACATCTATCGAGCTTATTCAATTTCATAAAATCGATATTTAGTTTAATTTTTTTCTAAATTCCTTTGTTTATAAAATATCCAATATGTGAATAAGTTGGCCTTCTAACTTTTTATCATTTCTATATGCCCTAGCTATGTACGGCTGCAAGTTGAAATTTATGCGCTAAGCAGTGAAAAATTTATATTGTATATAGATTTTTTTCTTTCTTCTGCGATTACACCACCTATTTGCTCTAGCATGATGGAGCAAAATTAAATTTTAATGATCTTTCTAGTTTAATAAAATTATATTTTATTTTATAAACATTATAAAAATATCATATTTAATATGAGATAAAACAAATCATTCTTTTTTTATCTGAAAAATTTTATTTCTTTAAAAATTTTTAAGATTTTAATATTTTTAAAATTTATAAATTATTTTATGATTGATATTCTTCAATTACTGCTATAGAATAATTATCTAAATCCAAAAGCTAGTTTTAGTTGAATTAAACAAAGAATACAAAGGGAATAAATAAAAATTAAAAAAGATTTCCTATTTAACATTTTAATATTTTAAATTTATTAAATTCGTCCTTTTAGCTTTCATTAATTGAAATTGAGTTTTTTAAATATATTTTATTAAATATTTAATAAAATTCTACAATTATATCTCTTTTAATTAATTTTGTTTACAGTTACATGAGTCAATGATAAGGCGTACAACCATGATTAAATTAAGTTAAGTCTTATTTTTATGATTCCAAGAATCAATTGAGCTAAAATATGAATCGATTGATTAAACTACTTGTAATAATGATTTAAATACTAGGTGCGAGCATAATTAAGTTATGTTTTATTGTAGTATCTATATTTTTAGATTTTAAATAATTTGTTACAAATTTTCTGTTTTTACCAGTCACCTTAGGCTGTCCGCTACACGTAGGTAATTTTTTCAAATTTTTTAGGCCCATTTGACATGGAATTTTAGTCGACACAATGGTCGAGGATAAAGAAAATTTTAATTCCATAGTGCACATCCAACTCAAAAACCCAAAAAATGCAGTGAAAGAGAATTGAAACTAATAAAACATTGAAAACGGATATATTCCTTTGATTAATGGCGTTAAAAGATTTCAGAAATTCCATTTAGGGAAAAAGATGCATCAAACTTAAAAGTGGGTCCAAAAACCCATTCATCAAGGACAAAAAGGTCCTGACCTTCAAAGAAAGGTGGTATGCATAAATATTCTGCATAGAATTATAGCGAAGATATAGGCCTATCATGCTGGAATAGAGATGGTTCCAAAAAACAGTTCCTTTGAAAAAATTTTGGTCCCACAAAGGTCCGTTCACCCGTGTGTTCATCAAGGTAGCAATGAGAAATGGCTTGTCTTTAAAGTGTGACCAGACAAAGAAAATGCCAAGTTTTCAGAAAACTGCTTAAATATTATGAAAGCTAGATCCATTAAGATTGTTTTCTTCAAAAAATGGAATTGTGAAAGCCCATGAAAACTTAGTTTTGATCCCTCGACTCAATCTCGTTAGAAAACATGGATTTTTTGAATTTTTGAAGCACTTCGAGTCCAAGTGCTTGGCGAAAGCTTCTCTTTTCGTCCTATTCTGGTACAGAGAACCCTATATTATCCAATTCTACAGGGTAGAATTTTCAATGAATCCTTAATAGAATTTTACGGAAAGTTCAATGGACCCACCATATCTTCAGGACGGTGTCCCTCCCCACCACTCAAAAGTCATCCTCAATTACTCGCATTAACTCAATTGACAGGAAGGTGTTTGGTTGTCCCCCTGATACCTTAGACCTTGCCCCCTCACGTCATCAGAAAGTCATTTCCTCTGAAATCTTATTACGGGGTTTTTGCCTCATTGAATTTCTCTAGGTCGAGTAGTTGATTGGGCCATACCCTATCCCAAAGATGTGAACGATTTTTTTTGAAAATGGTATTAATATATTATCATCCCATTGGAGAAAGATAGTTAAGACCCGGGGGGAATATTTTACCGAATGATTTAATTGATTGTACTTTGTTTTGATTTTTAATGATTTTTTTGCTGTTGAATTGTGTTTGAGGAAAAAACATAACTTAATTATGCTCGCACCTAGTATAAATACATTCGATGCATTTATCTTTTTTCAAAATTTTCAAAATTCAAATCTTTTGGCTAATTGATTAAAGATAATTTTTTAATGAAAAATATTTAATATATGTTTGTTATTAATATTGCAAATTAGTTTTTCTCAGCTTTTGATTATTTCAATATATTAAATTATATAATTAAATATATTAATTATTTATTACTCTTTATCATGCAAAGAATGATTAAAAAATAAATTTAAGATAAATTGATACTATTATTATAACATTAATAATAAATTATCAAAAATTGATGAAATTAAAACAATTTTTGAGCTGATTTCATTATTTAATAGCTAAAAATATGTTTAGAAAATGTTGTATGCATAATGCTCTTAATATTATAACATAACAAATATGTTGATTTATTTGTATTCATCAGCATTGCAGTAAGTAAGACACTAAAAATAAAAGAAAAATCTAATTAAAAATAAATTAAATTTATTTAAAATTGATAAATTAATTTAAACTTTGTAGGAAAAATTTAAAAAAATAGTTACTGAAGCAAAATAAAAAAATGAATTTAAAAAGTTTATATTTATGTTTTGAGATTACTTATTTGTTTTTATCAAGTTTTATTCTATGCCTTTATTTTTTTTAATATTTAATTGAGATAAATTTAATAATTTCTTAATTTTTTTAATTATCTAATGTTTTATATTGTTTCAATTTTAATATTTGAAATCTTAATTCTTTAATATAATTTTATATATTAGTTAAATTTTTAGGCTTAATTATGAAATTATTTTTTTAGGAGTTAATATTTTTGTTGTTATTTTTATTAAACAAGTTAATATTTAAAATTTTAAATAATTTATTTTTTAATTAATATTTTAATTTTTTTTATTATAAAATTCAAACTGTCGATTTATCTTTTAAAATATTAATTATTAAAAATATCAATAAAATAATTTGTTTCTCTTATTCTTCTATATTTTTTTTATTAATTGGTAAATTATTTTTTTAATATTTAAAATTTTTTAAGAAATTAATTTATTTAACTTTATTTATAAGTTAATTTTTCAATAGTTAATTAAACAATTTAATGCTCTACTTTGATTAGTTGATAATATAAATATCCTCTTCCAATATTTCAATGTATATCAATTTCAATTATTTTTCATCCATCTATTTCCATTGATATTAATATAAATTCCATCGAAGTAGAAAACTGGGTTTTTAATGAAGTGCTCATTTGTGTTCACTCCATCCGATTCAGAGCCAATGAAGGTAAAGAAATAGAAAGGGTCATTCGGAACGGAGTGAATGAAGGTGAGAAAATACGAAAAAAACACAAATGCGGCGTCATTGAATAGGATTTTCCAATGGGCTGATGGTCATCATAAACGCCGCATTTGTGTTTTTTTGTATTTTCTTATTTTTTTTTATTTTTTTTTATATTTTCCCGGTTTTCTACTTCTTTTCTTATTTTCCCCGTTTTCTACTTCGATGGAATTTCACCTGCTTCATTAAATTGCGAAGCAATTTGTTAAGTACAACAACATGAATGAATATTTTTAAAAATATGTATTATCCTTAACCTTTATTTGATTTTGCTTTTTATATAGATTGTAATTTCACTGATTTCGAACATTTTTGAACTGATTGTAAAAATTTTACAATTTTGCAATTGCAATTTTACAATTGTACTTTACCTGAAAAACACATAACAAAAGCATAAAAATCGATTTTGAACTTTTTTGAGGCGATTGTAAAAATTTTACAAATTTACAATTCGAAATCGCAATTTGCAACTACAATTACAATGCTTTTCGAAAATCTGATTAAGCCATTGAATTTCTCGTAAAAAGTTGGCTACTGGATGATGAAATTTCGACGCTTCGCGCGCTGGAAATAGGAGTTTTATTTTTATGTGGACGCACGGACGGACGCAGGACCTACGGAGAAAGATTTTAAACCGTTTTTTATTTATAACTTTTTTATTTTTAAACCAAATCAAAAGGTATAAAAAGCATTTCTACTCAGAAAAATATGGGGAATTTTATAAAAATAAAAAGAAGCAAGCTTTAGCTAGATTTTAACTTTTTATATCGATTTTAAATTTTCCCACCCTTGCTCAACCTGGATTCGAACACAAATGAGAGCCGGCCTTCGGCCGGCTCTTAATTTTTGCTTTTAAAAAATTATGTCTAAATTAAAATTTTTTAAAAATTCTATTATCCATAATAATTTTTTGCTATTAATAATAGAATCTTGCAAATAAATTCTAGTAATCATTTCAAAACTCTAATTCATGAAATTTTTAATCTCTGAAAAATAAGTCCGATAAGATATAAATTTTGGCGTCTGAAAAGAAAAAGATTCGAAGTGTTATTTGAAATTAATCATCAAAATTAAATTAATTATTAGTAATTAATTTTTTTTAAGAATTTAATGGAGTA
>LDKF01004446.1:0-11241 GCA_001026735.1 Rotylenchulus reniformis | reverse complement strand
TTCTCATTCAATAAAATAAATGCAATTTGCAATCTCAACAGCCTCCGGCCCCTCGGCCCCTATCTCTCTATTTATGCATTATTATTATTATTATTCGAATTATTAATTTATTCCGCATTTTCCACCACTGAATATTATGAATGAATGTCCTTCTCCAACCAACCAACATTTATGATGGTTGGCCCCTTCCTCCACCAATGGGGCGACTCCGCACGCCTCGGGGAGTATTTGTGCTGCATAAATAAAATAGTCTTTCATATTCACTCACTCTTTTTTTCGTCCTCCACAGCACTCATCGCATTGATTTTTTTTTTGCATTTTTTATTTTCAATTTATTTTATACACTCATCGAAACCGAAATATTTTCTCTTTTTCTGAGAATTTCGTCATGATTTTTTATTTCATTTTTTATTTTGTTGTTTAATCCCAAATACTCAAAGCGATTTGTCCAAAGCGCGAAGCTAAAATGAAACATTTTTTATTTAAAAATATATACTGTATATCCCCTCAAAAAAATTTTTTTAGAATTTTCCGGGAATAAAATTCCTCTATAATTACCTTCTTTCGCTTGGTTAAGTTTTTCACCCTTTTTCGACTGATTATTGTTGTTTTTGCCTACTACTATCTCTATTTTCTCTTAAAACCCGATTTTTATTATTGATTTTTCGTATTTAAGAAATTGAATTTATTTTACATAAACTCTCCCAATTTTCCCTACTCTCTCTCTCATTCTATCTGCTGTATTACGCGCGCAAATTTAATTTATAAATATGTATTTAATATTATATATATTTTATATATGCATTTTATTCACCATTTCCATCGATTTACCCCCACCATTATTCATATTTATTCTTAAATAATAAAATTGAAAAAATGAATTATTATTATTATTCTAGCAGCCCCTATTTTGTGACGAATCACGACGAAGACACAACAGCAGGAATGATGATGCATTCCTCCCAAGAATTGACCCCGAATTCCCACCATAATGACAACAATCATGATCATGAAAATCACAACTCGACGACATTGGCCGAGGGCGAAGGTGCAACGCAACATGCACAATTTCACGTGGGAGGAGCAGGAGGAGTGATCCATCAGAATGGAACTGCAGAAGGCAAAGAGGCGGAAGTGGAAGAGGATTCGGATGATGAAGAGATGGAAGCGGATGATGAGGAGGAAGAGGATGAAGAAGAGGAGGAGGAGGAAGAGAGTGGAAGTGGGACGGAAGTGAACGGAGGAGGAGGGACGAGGACGGAGCCAATGGCATCCGAGATAATGATGGACCCGCCGAAGTTGAAACGAGAAGAGCCGAACAGAGGGGAAATGCAGGGACAGGCAGCAGGACAGCATCATCAAGTTGGAGCAGGATCAGGAACAACGACGGCGGAGGAACTGCACGCGATCCGAGCCAATCTGCAGTGGATCAATCATCAGGTGGGTAGGGAGGAGGATTATTTGGGATAGAATTGATTCAGTTTCTGAAAAGTAATAGGAAATTTTTCTTTGGAATTTAGTGAAAAAGCAGGAGATTCTTGCATTAATTGCTCCCTGCTCCCTCCCGTTATTAGGTTTCTCTTCTGATGCGTTCTTTGAATGTTGCCTCTTGCACCTGTGCTGATTGCCAGACTGCACAACGTCTGCAGCAGCCACTCGCATCTGCAATGAATGGCACACCACACTTGCATGGTTCAGGCGGAACACCGCCTTTGCCCTTTCCGGCAACGCCACAAAATCTGCAACAAAGTCCAAAAATGGTCCAGATGGGTAACGCTGCGGAACTGAGTGCTGCAGAAGCTGTGCCGCGAGGACGCAGATCCAAGTATTGCACACCGGAGGAGAAAAAGGTGGGTCAACTAATGAGATGGAAATGATTTGGATATCCGGAAACTGTGTATAGAACTTATTGTCAGACCAGGATTCCTTGGGAATTCGGATAAAGAATTAATACGATATTCCGAATTCGGAACTAGGTTATCAACTATGCTCAAGACCTCCAACTCCACCCAAAATGTTCGGATACAAAAACAAAATTAAAACTTACTTAAATACCAAAACTATAGACATTCAGAATCGCGATTCGGGTCCCTCTAGGAGCAGATTTGATCTCAAATTCAAGGAATCAATTTCTCTCTTACTTAAATTATCTTAATTATATTTTCTTTAACTCTATTTCATCCGTCAACTTAACTGACAGCTGACACCCTATCATTTATCAATTATTTCTTCGCCAAATTTGATTGATTTCTTCTCAGGCTGTTGCCAGCTATGTGCAATGTCACGGCGCGACAGCTGCCGCGCGAAAATTCAACATTCCCCCTGCTGTAGCGGCTTATTACCACCGCAAGGAATACAAGAAACAGGGCGTCTCTGGACGTCGCTTATCCATGTCCGCCATGCAACATCCTCCGACCCAACAGCAACAAGTACAGGCATTGCCTGGTGCTGAACTACAACCGAAGTTGGAGGTGGATCAGGCAGGGGAGGAGGCCGGCATGGACCAGCAAATCGGGCAATTGTGGCAGAACAACTATTCCGGGGGAGGAGGAAGCGGGGGCGGAGGAGGCTATTTGCGGGGTCGGGGACGCGGAAGGCCAAAGCTGATCGGGGACGAGCTGGACGCGGAGCTGGTGGAGTACATTGTGCAGCTGAAGCAGACCAATCCCAGGGCGCACATCACGGCTGCACAGGTCGGTTTCCATTCCTTGCAAGGGTGTAGCCAAGGAGGGGGCTGATGAGGTGGCTTTAGCCCCTCCCGAAATCAAAAAATTAAAATTTTTCAGAGAGGTAGTGAGAGGGAAGAGGAAGAGGAAAAAGCGAAAAAAAAATCATAAGAAAAGAACCAAATTCTCAAAATTTTGGCGTACCACATCGGAAAAATTTTCATATGAATCCTTCTGTTTCCGGGGCCTCTTACAGGGCCGTCGTCACCTTTCAAAGGTCCTTCTAGCTAAAAAATAAATTTTTAAAAAGAAAATGTGTCTAAAATGTCAAATTTTCTCCGGCGGCCCCTGTCGAGACCGCCGGCCACCCCTTAAATTCTCCATAACTTTTTCTAAGCAAAAAATACTTCTCTATTTTCCTAAAGAAAAGGCCTAAAATCCCGAAATTCGTCTTTTTGGCTCGCCAGTGATGCCCTAGTTCAGCCCCTCCCGAAATTTTTTTCCTGACTACCCCTTGATTCCTTGGAGGTTTTTTTATGATTTTTTAAAACATTTCAATTTTTTTAGGCACTTGTGATCGCACGGAAATACATCTCGGAGAAGGCGCCAGGGATATTGGAGGAGCATGGAGGCCAAGTCAAACTGAAAATCACATGGGCTATGAAGTGAGTACTTCAATCGACTACTATGCTCTCAATCCTTTTCGCCATTTTTATGTTTTTATTAGCATGAACAATTTACTACAGTTCGATATTTGGTATTCAAATTTTTCAATTTTCAGATTGGTCACGCGTGTGCAGGAACGCGAGCGCGAAATTCAGCTTGGCCTTCCGGCCGGCAGCTTACAATTGCAAATGCAACGTAAGTAATTATATTGCACTATCGAATGAGATAATAATCCCAACTCTCATCAGGTTCTTCTCTGACGATGGGCAATGGCGATCAGCAACAACAGACAAATGCCGGCAGCAATGCATCCTCGGCATTAGTTAACGAATTGTTGGGACAGAACTTGATGGGCAACCAGCAGTTGGACGGTCAGTTTAGAATTTATTCTGGACTATTTTCTTTGGAAATATATTTAATAACTTTTAAATACCTTTTGCAGAACATTTGTTATTAAACTCTATATAAAATAATAATTTAAAAATTGTATAAAAAACCCCACACATAAATTCGGTCCGCAGTAAAATAGTGCATTTAGATTTTTTTACAAAAATTGCTTATTTTACTCGAAAACGAATTCTGACTCTGAAAAATGCCGAAATTTCAGTGAACGCCTTGCTTGCTGCCGCTGCCGCCGACGGCCAACAGCAGATGGATCTAAACGACGCGGCGGTGCTGAACCTGCTCGGGATGGCCGCTGGCGGTTCGGATCTATTCGGCGGATTGGGTGGCCAAGACCAGCAAGCCGGACCTTCGGGGACCACCGTGACCACGACTTCCGCGTCACACGGCAACTTCCAGCAACAATACCACCAGCAACAGCAGAGACAGGAACTGGTGGAGTCGGACGAAGCCATCCGCCAACTGTTGTCCAGTCTGCAGGGGTCCGCAACAGAACAACATCATCTTGGAGCAGTACAGGGAGCGGCGCCGCATCAACGACGCGACTCCGCAGGATCCAGCGGATCGTCGTCCGCCGCAACCGCGGCAGCCGCAGCGGCACTGTTGACCCAAACGACGGGGGCATTCTGATCAGTGATCGGAAGAAAATCGAGGAAGAAATATAGAAGGTGTTGAGAGAACACATTACCCACCAAATCATCATTTCATTATTTTACACACTTAAGCGACTTTTATCAGTCATCGCCGATCACCCATAATAAATACGGAATGGACATTTGTCTTCTGGAAAGCCAAAAAAAAATTATCATACAATTTATATAAGTTAATATTAAATCAAAGTCGATTTACCGTCTTTAAGTATTTTTAAATAGAATTGGAAATCGAACAATTTTTGAATAACCAGAAGCCAAAACCCAGGACTTTCCTGATATTTTTAGCCCATTTTTTGTTCATTCATCATTCTTTCGCTACAACCTGTACTGAATGACTTATGTCACCATCGCAATCTCATCAATCCAACCAATTCGCACGTTTTTATTTAATTCATAAAAATGATAAAATATTTTTTAATTATTGCTGTTGCTAAACTTACTTTAAATCCAAATATCCTGTTTTTCCAAAATTTTATTTTTTTCGCAATAAAAAATAATAATATGAAATCGAAAATCAAGAATTATGGACTAATAGATGGGAATGTTAGAGATGAAAGAAACAATCATTGAATCAATCAGTTGAATCTCTCTCTTTAAAAATCCTAAAGGTTTTCCTTGTGTAACCACAATTAAGCCCAATCCGACAAATTTGCAATTGTGTAAGCGAGTACTCCGAAAATGGAGGCCGTATAATCGATGTCCTCCTCCTTGAAAATGTTCAGATAATCCGCATTTGTGTGATGAAATTGAAAGTAATAATCAATTCCTGTTTAAAAATGACAAAATTTAAAAGAAAATTTGCACAATTCGGTTCTTTACCCCTTTCGCTGACGTAATTGGCGGCCGGGACACCAAGATTGGCCCAAAATGTGACGTCACCCTTGACAAATTTTTGTGCTTTTAATTAATTTATTTTTTCAATCACTTGGCTCCCGGTAGATGCATTTATCAAACTCAAAGGAACCCCAGCACTGTTCAACATGCTCACAATTTTCTCCATTTTGGCAAACTAAAATTTGATAATTAACAACATTATTTATTAAAGGAATTTTCTAATTTCAGATTAGAATTTTTTAAATAAAATACTTAAATTAAATTCTATTAACAGCTTTAATACTAATATAGCTTCTATGGTGAGTCATAATTTTTCTAATTTCAGATTAGAATTTTTTAAATAAAATATTTAAATTAAATTCTATTAACAGCTTTAATACTAATATAGCTTCTATGGTCTTTTTGAGCAAAGTTTCTTATCTTTCCTCTAAAAATTTTCATTTTTTATGAAAAAAATCAACGAACCCAAGACTCCTCTGAAATTCCTGAAATTAAAACGGCCAAACCTGTCGCTCCGTTCCCGAAAATTTGAGCTCGGATTTGAAAGAATTGGGTCGGAAAGCGCCTTCATCCGTTTCAGAGACAAACACAAATTTTTCGCGGGTGTTTTGGTGGGCCTGAAAGTAAGCTTGGGCACCCAAATGGCCCTGTTCTTCGGCAGTCCAGAATACGGCACGAATTGTTCTAAAGGTTAGTCTGTTTGAGAAAATAATTTCTTATCTTATTCTCATCACAAATCAGGCAAATCAGGGAACCATGGATCTACATAGATATTTCCTTTTTCCAATTTGGAAATTTCTTTCTCTCTCCTCCCTTTCACCTTTTTGGGCCCAGTTTCGGGTCCTTTTTGGCCATTTCTCGGATTGCTTCCATGGCCTGCCAAACTGCGGCCATTCCTCCGCCATCGTCCATAGCCCCTTGGCCAACATCCCACGAGTCCATATGTGCCGACATCAACACTATCTCATCTGGATATTCTGAGCCTGAAATGTTCGAAAAATTTTGAATTTCGAGGAAATTTCTGCTAAATCTAAATACCCTTGATTTCAAAAACGGTGTTGCGGGATGTGCAAGTGCCCGCGGACTTGGATTTGATGTCCATCCGAACCACAATTTGTTTCCCACGCTTGTAGAGCCGTTCAAGCAGTTCGGCCTCTTCCAACGGGATACACGCAGCAGGAATGTTGGCATCTAACAATTACAGTATTCCATTATTAAACTGCAATGATCTTTTTGATAGATACGGTATGACAATAAAAAAGTATAAATTTCTATTTGAGTTATAATTGACTTTAGGTCCATCCAGATCCGGGTGCTACCACAACCCTGAATGATCCCCACCTTCTCCAAATCCGGTGTGAGTTGTGCCCAGTGAAAAGGGGGCCACGGACTTGATCAGAACCCCGACGCCACCCATTCGCTCCACCATTTTGGCGCTCTGAGTCCGATAAGACACCGTTCCTCCGTAGCCTTTCCATTTCTCCGCAAAAACAACAATTTTGCCGGAAACATTTGTCGCCTTAAAAATTAGTCAAAATTAAATAACTCGTGGGTCATTTTGGTTTTTCAAATTTCATGATTATTTTTATCGAATTTTGTACAATTTGGCCCGATCATGTGCCCCCTCCCCCGACCTGTAATTGGTCAATGTCGGTGACCACAACAACGGGCGCCTTCACTTCTGCAGTTGCACTGCCCATGATGGCCAAAATGTTCAATTGGAGGGGTCTGGGTTCTGAATATCAACAACAAATAAATTAAAAAATAAATATCAAAAACCGATCATAGCGGCCATGTCCTGGCCTCGAGTCCACCGGGGTAGATCAGTCACATTTTCAGTGTGTGCATAGTCAAATCCATCTTCACGGAGCCGATTCAGCGTAAAATCGATGGCACTAAATAATAACAAAAAATGAATCAGAATAATGAACTTTTGGAATCCTCGGGAAAATTTTGATAAAACGTGAGAATTCAGAATTTGGTTTGGTAAGTTACCATTTGATCATTGATCTTTTAATCAAGCTCTGAAATTTATCTCCCGATGTGCCAAAACCCCCAAATTACTCACTCTTCCAATTGTCGCGAGCAAAGGTGACGATGTCCAAAATCGTCCACAAGATGCTCCAGCCAACGAAGACCTGAGCCTTTTGAGGTTCCGATGGTCAGGCGTTTGACCAGGGAGTTGGCTCCAAATTCTAGCTGAATTTGCAAAAGTTAAAAATATTTTAAATTCTTATCAAAACTAGCCTTTGCTGACATCGGTACATTTTTAGCCAAAGCATCGTTTAGAAGCCAAATGAGGCAAAGTTTGATGAATAAATAAAATTGCATTTTTATTGGCAAAAATTGATTAATTAATTATAATTTTCATCTGAAAATTCACTTCGGGGGTTTAGTATGAGGTGTCAAGAATTTGTACACCGTTTTTCATATACATATACATTAAACATTATTCGATATTATTTATACATTCAAGTTTTTTTAGATTTTTTAAAAAAAATATATCGATAGATCATAATTTTAAATTTGAAAAAAATTACCCTGAACTTTTTATTAAAATGTTTTTCATTAAAAAACGAATTGATGAATAAGCTGGCAGCTTGAGCTTTCTGCGGATCAAACACAGGGATCAAGTTACTAATCAGCTTTTCCATTTTTATTTTTTAATCAAACACAAAGAGACAAAAGAGCAGGATAAAGTCATTTTTCCTTTAATTTTACGAAACATGTAACGGTTTATCAAATCAATTAAAATTCCAAGTATGTTGATCAATTCTTGATAAGATATCATCGAACTGATAATAACCTCAACTCTATGGGTCACTTTGATTAGGACACAAATAATTATACTAGGCCACAAATTATATGATCATTCTTTGTGAATGAATATTCGGAATGGACACGAAACTCAAACATGATGTATAACCAAACTTTTGGGGCCACAGCTCAGCGGAATATTAATTTTGCCGATTTGATTGATGATGATACACTTTTTCATCAATCCTATATTCAATCGGATTATTTCAGCAACTTTTGTAACAATTATTATTAAAATCCCAACTTATCCTCCCTTTTCAGTACAATGGATTTTTTGAGGGTGTTTATAGGGCATAATTGCGCCTTTTGCCGACTCTAGCCTAAAATTTTTGGTAAATTACGCATTGAAATTTTTTTGAATAATATAAAAAATCTATTCAGATGTATAAAGTAGTACATGGCACCAGTGTGAATGACAATAATAAAAAATCGGGATTTTCATGGAAATCAAGGTACCAGCAGTAAGAATGATGCGAAGATAAGATCGGGCTAAAAATAAATAATAATAATAATATGAACTAGAAACAATGCTGAAGAAGGATAACGGATAATGAAAATAATGAATGGAAGAACAATAAAAATAAATACATAAGATCAGTTCCGAAAGAAATGAGTCGAATATCGACAATGTTTCAGGTCGTTTTCAAAATCGATTTCAGCTTCTTGACCTGCTGGTGTCCTTGTCCTTGTCGGTCATCATCGTCCACTCTGAAAATGGCAAAAATGAATTAAAAATATTAAAAAAAATTATTGAGCCACCTTCGCTTTGAACGAATTGAAGGTTCGAAACTCGGAGTTTGAGCACGTCTGCGTTCGGCGGGCTTCTGTTTAAAAAAATGAAATTAATTTTGAAACTAAAATAGCTTAATTTTGAAACTAAACATTTATAAATTTGTTTATAATTTTCTATATAAATCTTATTTAAAATAATCTCAAATGCATAAAAATTACCATATTATTTCCTTGCATTGCTGGTTTGTCCCTGAGCGCTTCCTATAATTTGCTTGGTTTTCCATAAAAAATAAATTCGTCAACAAATTTGCTCACCAAAACTCGATCCTTGGCTGCATTTATATTCATTAAACGTTCCTTTGCTTGATAAGATCCATAAAATCCGGCGGATGAAGAGGGGCGAGGAGGAGGAGGAGAGTCATTGCAACTGGCATTCTTCGTCGCAGAAGTTCGTGCTTAAAAAATTTTATTTTGAAAAAAAATTATATTTTACTTACTAGTACGATCAGTATTTTTCGGAAGAGTTGTAGCTAAAATTTTGTTAAAATTATTAAATTAATTAGAGTCTGATTGTTTTTACCATAAAATCCTGCGGATGAAGAAGGGCGCGGAGGGACATTGGAATCAGCATTCCTCGGGGGTGTTCGTGCTTAAAAATTGAATTTTGAAATAAAAAATAAAATAAAATTACGATCAGCAATTTTTGGAAGAATTCGTGCTTAAATTTTTTTATTAAAAGAGAAAAAGTTCGCCTGGATTTACCATTAAATCCGGCGGATGAAGAAGGGCGAGGGGGAACATTGGAATTGGAACCGGCACTTTTCGGAAAAGTTCTTGCTTAAAATAACATTTTTTTAATTAAAATTAATAATAAGTTATACAGCTGGATTGGGATCTTCGATTTCTTTGCATGCCAGCTGTCGTGGAAATCGACTTTAAAAATTAAAATTATTAAAAAAATATATAAGGCAAAATTACGTTTTGACGTCCTTTTTGAGTGCAATTCAGCAAAATGATGTCATCGTCCAGTATACTATTAGATTCTTCGCGCTAAATAAATAAAATAAATATTAGGGCCAATCATAAGTTATATAATTATTAGCAAGGCCGTAGCCAGGGGGGGGCTGGGGCGGCGTAGTGACAACTGGATGGTCATGGACAACTGGACTACAAGAACAACTGGACTACGGACAGCTGGTCTATGGACAACTGGACTACAAGGACAACTGGACTACGGACAATTGGTCTACACACTTATTTCAATTTTTGCGTTATCTATCGACCCTGAATATATCAAAAATGAATTTGAAATAAATATAATAAGTGAAAAAGCTGAATATTTTGTTAATAAGCATACTAACAAATAGGTAAATAATAAACATACTAAAAAACATTTTGTTAAATAAATTTCTTGGTCAATTTTAATGCATATTCTGGCTTAGCATATTTTTTACCATATTTTGCCAATTTAAAATGCATAACTATCCCACCCTCATTTATTTTATTTATTTGAATTCAATTTTGGCCTATTCAGGGGCGATATAACGCAAAAAATTAAAATAAGTGCGTAGACCAGTTGTCCGTAGTCCATGTAGTCCAGTTGTCCATAGACCAGCTGTCCGTAGTCCAGTTGTCCATAGACCAGTACCAGTTGTCCGTAGTCCAGTTGTCCCGACACCGGCTGGGGCTATAGCACCAATCCCACCCCTCCCCCCGAAATAGAGGAAGAAAAAAAAGAAAAATCATAAGAAAAATACTATATTCTTGAAAATTTTGAACATTCCTTTATACAGTAGAATTTCTTTAAATACAAATATTAATGGTCAAATTCAAGGGTCACAAATGCTCTTATTTCTAAGATTCGTGCTTATTTTGATCCGGCGGATTTTTTTGCTTTGCATTTTTGGAAGATTTCATCCAAAATTTTGTAAAGGAAAAAGGTCTAATTTTCAAAATTTTCGGGGGCCCTATCGGGCCCCCGAACTTCATTTTTTTTTTTTGCTCGCCTGAATCGACGGGAAAAAATTTGAGTTAGCCCCATCCTCCCCGAAACCCGACCCCTGGCTACGGCCTTGATTATTAGCATAATTGATTCTAAACAAGATTTTTTCAGAAAAATAGAGCATGCAAAAAATTTTTTTACCTCCATATAATAGCAATTTCAATTTCTACAAAAAAAATGGAAATGATTGCTTTTGAAATATTGAAAGAAGTAATTTGTATTAATTTATAGAAAAATTTCTACCAATTTAGCGTTTTCCGCTGTCAATTTAGCGTTTTCCGTTTCCAATTTAGCGTTTTCCATCGTTTGTCGGTTGAGTTCAATTTGCTAAAAATTGAAAATTAAATTTTCGATAAAAATTTCTGCACCAATTTGACGTTTTTAGCCTCCAGATGTCTGAGTTCTTCTTGATGCGACAGTAACTTCTGCCCAAAACGATGTTCCAACTGTGAGGGAAAGAAATGATTTT
>LDKF01004442.1:2361-15331 GCA_001026735.1 Rotylenchulus reniformis | reverse complement strand
TGAGTCCGTAAGCTCTGCCTTAAAGGTCACTCAGTATTCACAGCTTACGGGGTGAGTCCGTAAGCTCTGCTTTAAAGGTCACTCATCAGTATGTACAGCTTACGGGGTGAGTCCGTAAGCTCTGCCTTAAAGGTCACTCAGTATGCACAGCTTACGGGGTGAGTCCGTAAGCTCAGCCCTCAAGGCCACTTAGTATGCACAGCTTACGGGGTTAGTCCGTAAGCTCTGCCCTCAAGGCCACTTAGTATGCACAGCTTACGGGGTGAGTCCGTAAGCTCTGCCTTAAAGGTCACTCCGTATTCACAGCTTACGGGGTGAGTCCGTAAGCTCTGCCTTAAAGGTCACTCAGTATTCACAGCTTACGGGGTGAGTCCGTAAGCTCTGCCTTAAAGGTCACTCAGTATTCACAGCTTACGGGGTGAGTCCGTAAGCTCTGCTTTAAAGGTCACTCATCAGTATGTACAGCTTACGGGGTGAGTCCGTAAGCTCTGCCTTAAAGGTCACTCAGTATGCACAGCTTACGGGGTGAGTCCGTAAGCTCTGCCCTCAAGGCCACTTAGTATGCACAGCTTACGGGGTTAGTCCGTAAGCTCTGCCTTAAAGGTCACTCAGTATGCACAGCTTACGGGGTGAGTCCGTAAGCTCTGCCTTAAAGGTCACTCCGTATTCACAGCTTACGGGGTGAGTCCGTAAGCTCTGCCTTAAAGGTCACTCAGTATTCACAGCTTACGGGGTGAGTCCGTAAGCTCTGCTTTAAAGGTCACTCATCAGTATGTACAGCTTACGGGGTGAGTCCGTAAGCTCTGCCTTAAAGGTCACTCAGTATGCACAGCTTACGGGGTGAGTCCGTAAGCTCTGCCCTCAAGGCCACTTAGTATGCACAGCTTACGGGGTTAGTCCGTAAGCTCTGCCNGCCCTCTAGCCAGTCTAGAAAAAAAGTTATGGCGATTTTCGAAAAAACCCGAAAATTTTCGAAATTTTCCCGAAAACTCGAAAATTTTCGGGGAATTCCAAAAAACTGAATCCACAATTAAAAAGAGCTTAATTTTTAACATATTCTAGCTTTTTATAGAAGTTCGAAACCTGTTCTCCAAAAAAAGTTACGAATTTTTTAATTAATTTTCAATTTTGGGTCAGCCAAATTTTGGGCCAAATTTTGAAATTTTGGCCATAACTGAAAATAGGGGTTGAAATGCCTTATATGGGGGTTTTCTGGCACGGGGAACACGAATCTGGTGTTTATTTGCCCTGTTTTCAGTTCACTTCCACGAGTTTTCGGAGGTTCGGACCCTCTGAGGCCCAATTTTGGGTCGAGGTCCCTTCAACCGGACAATTTTCCAGAAAAATCTACGCCCATAAGGGCCAACTTTTTTTGGCCTAAAAGATAGCCTACAGTTGTGGGGTGTGCCTTTACGAGCTCGATTTTCGATTTTGGCCCTAAAAGCAACACCTGTCGAAGGGCCCAAAAAATTTGGCCATTTTTTTTGGTCGATTTTGAATTTCTTGCAATTTTCCCGGGTTTTTTTGGGAGGTGAGGGGTGGATTTTTTGGGCCAAAAAGTTGGCCAAGACATGGGAAAAAACGAACAAATACATGGCTTCCCAAGTTGTTTTTATGGATATGGCCCAAAAAATGCCATTTATACGAGTTACGATTTTATTGTATATATAGTAGAAACCAGGTCCTAGGATTTTCGGAGGATTTCTAGGGGTAAATGGGTTCGGATTGAGCTGATTTTTGGCTAGGGGGGTTTTTTCGTGCGGAGAATTCGATTTTGGGGCTTAAATTGGCCAAAAGTGCGAAAAAAAAATTTTCGAAATTTTCAACAGGGGGGACCCTTATGGTTGGAAATTCGAAACTGAAAATCAGTCAAAAAACTGGTTTTCAAAACGACTTCTATGGATGTTTTGGCATCAATTTGTAGGGTTAAAAATTAGAAATATTTCTTAAAAAATTCAGCCCTCTAGCCAGTCTAGAAAAAAAGTTATGGCGATTTTCGAAAAAACCCGAAAATTTTCGAAATTTTCCCGAAAACTCGAAAATTTTCGGGGAATTCCAAAAAACTGAATCCACAATTAAAAAGAGCTTAATTTTTAACATATTCTAGCTTTTTATAGAAGTTCGAAACCTGTTCTCCAAAAAAAGTTACGAATTTTTTAATTAATTTTCAATTTTGGGTCAGCCAAATTTTGGGCCAAATTTTGAAATTTTGGCCATAACTGAAAATAGGGGTTGAAATGCCTTATATGGGGGTTTTCTGGCACGGGGAACACGAATCTGGTGTTTATTTGCCCTGTTTTCAGTTCACTTCCACGAGTTTTCGGAGGTTCGGACCCTCTGAGGCCCAATTTTGGGTCGAGGTCCCTTCAACCGGACAATTTTCCAGAAAAATCTACGCCCATAAGGGCCAACTTTTTTTGGCCTAAAAGATAGCCTACAGTTGTGGGGTGTGCCTTTACGAGCTCGATTTTCGATTTTGGCCCTAAAAGCAACACCTGTCGAAGGGCCCAAAAAATTTGGCCATTTTTTTTGGTCGATTTTGAATTTCTTGCAATTTTCCCGGGTTTTTTTGGGAGGTGAGGGGTGGATTTTTTGGGCCAAAAAGTTGGCCAAGACATGGGAAAAAACGAACAAATACATGGCTTCCCAAGTTGTTTTTATGGATATGGCCCAAAAAATGCCATTTATACGAGTTACGATTTTATTGTATATATAGTAGAAACCAGGTCCTAGGATTTTCGGAGGATTTCTAGGGGTAAATGGGTTCGGATTGAGCTGATTTTTGGCTAGGGGGGTTTTTTCGTGCGGAGAATTCGATTTTGGGGCTTAAATTGGCCAAAAGTGCGAAAAAAAAATTTTCGAAATTTTCAACAGGGGGGACCCTTATGGTTGGAAATTCGAAACTGAAAATCAGTCAAAAAACTGGTTTTCAAAACGACTTCTATGGATGTTTTGGCATCAATTTGTAGGGTTAAAAATTAGAAATATTTCTTAAAAAATTCAGCCCTCTAGCCAGTCTAGAAAAAAAGTTATGGCGATTTTCGAAAAAACCCGAAAATTTTCGAAATTTTCCCGAAAACTCGAAAATTTTCGGGGAATTCCAAAAAACTGAATCCACAATTAAAAAGAGCTTAATTTTTAACATATTCTAGCTTTTTATAGAAGTTCGAAACCTGTTCTCCAAAAAAAGTTACGAATTTTTTAATTAATTTTCAATTTTGGGTCAGCCAAATTTTGGGCCAAATTTTGAAATTTTGGCCATAACTGAAAATAGGGGTTGAAATGCCTTATATGGGGGTTTTCTGGCACGGGGAACACGAATCTGGTGTTTATTTGCCCTGTTTTCAGTTCACTTCCACGAGTTTTCGGGGTTTCGGACCCTCTGAAGCCGAATTTTGGGTCGAGGTCCCTCCATCTGGACAATTTTCCAGAAAAAACTTGCCCCATAATGGCCAACTTTTTTTGGCCTAAAAGATAGCCTATAGTTGTGAGCACGTGCTTTTTGGTCCCGCTAAGCGATCCTGTCCCTAAAACCGGGACCTCTCAAATGGCCCAAAAAATTTGGCCATTTTTTTTGGTCGATTTTGAATTTCTTGCAATTTTCCCGGGTTTTTTTGGGAGGTGAGGGGTGGATTTTTTGGGCCAAAAAGTTGGCCAAGACATGGGAAAAAACGAACAAATACATGGCTTCCCAAGTTGTTNTTGAAATGCCTTATATGGGGGTTTTCTGGCACGGGGAACACGAATCTGGTGTTTATTTGCCCTGTTTTCAGTTCACTTCCACGAGTTTTCGGAGGTTCGGACCCTCTGAGGCCCAATTTTGGGTCGAGGTCCCTTCAACCGGACAATTTTCCAGAAAAATCTACGCCCATAAGGGCCAACTTTTTTTGGCCTAAAAGATAGCCTACAGTTGTGGGGTGTGCCTTTACGAGCTCGATTTTCGATTTTGGCCCTAAAAGCAACACCTGTCGAAGGGCCCAAAAAATTTGGCCATTTTTTTTGGTCGATTTTGAATTTCTTGCAATTTTCCCGGGTTTTTTTGGGAGGTGAGGGGTGGATTTTTTGGGCCAAAAAGTTGGCCAAGACATGGGAAAAAACGAACAAATACATGGCTTCCCAAGTTGTTTTTATGGATATGGCCCAAAAAATGCCATTTATACGAGTTACGATTTTATTGTATATATAGTAGAAACCAGGTCCTAGGATTTTCGGAGGATTTCTAGGGGTAAATGGGTTCGGATTGAGCTGATTTTTGGCTAGGGGGGTTTTTTCGTGCGGAGAATTCGATTTTGGGGCTTAAATTGGCCAAAAGTGCGAAAAAAAAATTTTCGAAATTTTCAACAGGGGGGACCCTTATGGTTGGAAATTCGAAACTGAAAATCAGTCAAAAAACTGGTTTTCAAAACGACTTCTATGGATGTTTTGGCATCAATTTGTAGGGTTAAAAATTAGAAATATTTCTTAAAAAATTCAGCCCTCTAGCCAGTCTAGAAAAAAAGTTATGGCGATTTTCGAAAAAACCCGAAAATTTTCGAAATTTTCCCGAAAACTCGAAAATTTTCGGGGAATTCCAAAAAACTGAATCCACAATTAAAAAGAGCTTAATTTTTAACATATTCTAGCTTTTTATAGAAGTTCGAAACCTGTTCTCCAAAAAAAGTTACGAATTTTTTAATTAATTTTCAATTTTGGGTCAGCCAAATTTTGGGCCAAATTTTGAAATTTTGGCCATAACTGAAAATAGGGGTTGAAATGCCTTATATGGGGGTTTTCTGGCACGGGGAACACGAATCTGGTGTTTATTTGCCCTGTTTTCAGTTCACTTCCACGAGTTTTCGGAGGTTCGGACCCTCTGAGGCCCAATNGCGCCCGGGCGCGGGCCACACTGGGCCCGTATATTTGTCACACGGCGCCCGGGCGCGGGCCACACTGGGCCCGTATATTTGTCACACGGCGCCCGGGCGCGGGCCACACTGGGCCCGTATATTTGTCACACGGCGCCCGGGCGCGGGCCACACTGGGCCCGTATATTTGTCACACGGCGCCCGGGCGCGGGCCACACTGGGCCCGTATATTTGTCACACAGCGCCCGGGCGCGGGCCACACTGGGCCCGTATATTTGTCACACGGCGCCCGGGCGCGGGCCACACTGGGCCTATATATTTGCCACACAACACCCCTGGCGTACTTCACACAAAGCCCGGGTTTATGTCACACGGAGCCCAGACATTTGTAACGCGAGCACTGGACGGCCAGGAGTCTGCCACACAGTGCAATTTACTTGATACACAATGCCCATGCATGTCACAAAACACGAAGAGCAAACATTTATCACCCGGTGTCCGTTGAATACCATATGGTGACCGAATCATCTACCACACAACTCCCGGGCAACAATCACACGTTAACTTGCTTCCACTAAGGTGCCCATGTATAGTATATGTTGTAAACACCATAAATTGCCCTTCCATTCACTTTACACGTGTGCTCACATTAAAATCTTAAAACGACTGTATCTCGCTTCGATTTTAAAAAGCATTTACAGGCTTTGAATAAAACTGGCAAAGGATTATATCAATAGGGGTCTATGAGAGCTACCAAAATTGGCATGGAACAGTTCGGTCCCCCAATGAATAGGCGAGATACAATCAAAATACTGAAAATGTGCAAAATTTTCCGATAGCCGTAACTCCCTTATATCGTAGCTGTTCAAGACGAACAATACACCACTTGATAGACTAACATGTCTACTATTAATGCATAATAGAATGACATTGAAACATAAAGGTCTTTGTGGAAAAATTTAGAATGTTTCACGGTAGGGTCAAATTTTCGTGTCCAAAAATGTGGTCTATGTGTAAATCTCACCGTTTCTCGATTATTTAACGAAGAAACCAAAAATGGTTCTTTCAAAAAAGTTTCCGCATAGATAGTACTTCAAAATTGCTGTTATGAGTATACATAATATAAAATAGAAAATCTGAGTTACCCCACAAATAAGACGAAAAAACGCGTCACTGACACATGCAAGAACAAAGCTCGGCATATTATTATGTTGGAAGTAGTAGATAAAACCAATGCCACAGTGAGAAACTACACATTCGATAGTGGTAAAAACCGCATCAAATTGATACTCCACTGAAGTAAGAAATAAAAAATAAACAACACCCAAAGTGAGGAAGTTTAAAGACCGGCTCAGAATTCAAAATTTCAGATTTGGCTGGAGAAAAAAAATTTCTTGATATAAAAATTTTTTTCAAAAAGGAGTTTTTCGACCTGGAGATTTCATTTTTGGAATCCATTTTCACCAAAAATGACTTAGTCATTTTTTGGTCGATTTTGAATTTCTTGCAATTTTCCCGGGTTTTTTTGGGAGGTGAGGGGTGGATTTTTTGGGCCAAAAAGTTGGCCAAGACATGGGAAAAAACGAACAAATACATGGCTTCCCAAGTTGTTTTTATGGATATGGCCCAAAAAATGCCATTTATACGAGTTACGATTTTATTGTATATATAGTAGAAACCAGGTCCTAGGATTTTCGGAGGATTTCTAGGGGTAAATGGGTTCGGATTGAGCTGATTTTTGGCTAGGGGGGTTTTTTCGTGCGGAGAATTCGATTTTGGGGCTTAAATTGGCCAAAAGTGCGAAAAAAAAATTTTCGAAATTTTCAACAGGGGGGACCCTTATGGTTGGAAATTCGAAACTGAAAATCAGTCAAAAAACTGGTTTTCAAAACGACTTCTATGGATGTTTTGGCATCAATTTGTAGGGTTAAAAATTAGAAATATTTCTTAAAAAATTCAGCCCTCTAGCCAGTCTAGAAAAAAAGTTATGGCGATTTTCGAAAAAACCCGAAAATTTTCGAAATTTTCCCGAAAACTCGAAAATTTTCGGGGAATTCCAAAAAACTGAATCCACAATTAAAAAGAGCTTAATTTTTAACATATTCTAGCTTTTTATAGAAGTTCGAAACCTGTTCTCCAAAAAAAGTTACGAATTTTTTAATTAATTTTCAATTTTGGGTCAGCCAAATTTTGGGCCAAATTTTGAAATTTTGGCCATAACTGAAAATAGGGGTTGAAATGCCTTATATGGGGGTTTTCTGGCACGGGGAACACGAATCTGGTGTTTATTTGCCCTGTTTTCAGTTCACTTCCACGAGTTTTCGGAGGTTCGGACCCTCTGAGGCCCAATTTTGGGTCGAGGTCCCTTCAACCGGACAATTTTCCAGAAAAATCTACGCCCATAAGGGCCAACTTTTTTTGGCCTAAAAGATAGCCTACAGTTGTGGGGTGTGCCTTTACGAGCTCGATTTTCGATTTTGGCCCTAAAAGCAACACCTGTCGAAGGGCCCAAAAAATTTGGCCATTTTTTTTGGTCGATTTTGAATTTCTTGCAATTTTCCCGGGTTTTTTTGGGAGGTGAGGGGTGGATTTTTTGGGCCAAAAAGTTGGCCAAGACATGGGAAAAAACGAACAAATACATGGCTTCCCAAGTTGTTTTTATGGATATGGCCCAAAAAATGCCATTTATACGAGTTACGATTTTATTGTATATATAGTAGAAACNAACTAGTGAGCGTTGGATTGCCGGGGATATGTGTAAAGAAAAAAGGTGGGAAAGCGCTTCGCGCTTAGGGACCTTCGGTTGCTAGAGAGGGCCCCGGCTTCGGTCACATGGGGCCCCAGAATTGGCCACATGGGGCCCTATTGATTTGGGGATCCTTTGTCCGTAGGTCTTTTGTCCATAACCTACTTCTACTCTGTGTTTTCGCACACGCTCGCACACTTATTTTGTCCATTTTGAATCAATTCAGGGGGGTCCGAGCCCCCTGGGACCCATCTGCTGATTTGGGGATCCTTTGTCCGTCGGTCTTTTGTCCACAACGCATTGCTATTCGGATTCAGCACCCTCGAAAACCCCCGAGTAGAAAAACTCAGCTCAAAATATCAATTACAAATGACATTTCTATTAGGCCTCCAAAAAACCTGAAAATTTTTCGAAAATTTCTCGAAAATTTTTCTTAGGCTTAACCTTAGGTCAAAATTTTTTGTCATCAACTTATGTTTTAGCATACGCTCTACAATTTTGTAAAAGAAATCTAAGCTCTAAACCCTCTTTAAACCTATGAAACACGCACTTTTACGTATGATTATAAAAAAACTGACTTTAATTCATCAATTTTTCAGAAAAACTTATAAAAACGACCTGAAATTTTTTTCCGGCCAAAAGATGCCCCACATATTAATGGAGTGCCCAGCGAGCCGGATAAGCGATTAATGCATTAAAAAGTATAGCTGTCGAAGGTCCCAAAATGGAATTGGTCGATTTTTGACCAAAAACCTACCGTAACCCTCGGAAAATACAGTACCCTCGAAAAACCTATAGTTTTCCCAGATGCGCGACAAAATTTTAGGGGGGGTCCTAAAAGAACTCAACCCCTGTTGTTTCAGAAGAAATTGAGTTATGAATTTTGCAAATGAGTTACGTTTCTATTGTAGATAGGTAATAACCAGGCGGTGATTTATTTTGGCCATTTTGGGGGGTTATCGGCTTCGGATTGAGCTGATTTTTGGCCAGGAGGGTTTTTTCGTGCGGGGAATTCGATTTTGGGGCTTAAATTGGCCAAAAGTGCGAAAAAAATTTTTTCGGAATTTTCAACAGGGGGGACCCTTATGGTTTGACGGTGAAAAGTGAAAATTGGGCAAAAATTCGTGTTTTACAATTGAACCATGGGTGTTCTGGGTGTCATTTTGTAGGCCAAAAAATTAGAAATTTTTCTTAAAATTTTCAGCATTCAACTCGCAGTAGAAAAAAAGTTATGGCAATTTTTCGGAAAATGCGAAAATTTTCGGATTTTTTTGAAAATTTCGGGATTTTTCTGTGAATTCTGAAAAACTGAATTCACAGTTAAAAAGAGTAGATTTTTTAACCTCTTTTTGCTTTTTAAATTTCTCGGAAAGCCACATCTTTTAAAAAGTTACGAATTTTTTAATTATTTTTCCATTTTGGGCCACCAAAATTTGGGCAAATTTTTAAATTTTGGGCCATGGCCGGAAATAAGGGTCAAAAGGCCGTATATAGGGGTTTTCTGGCACGTGGAACACGAATCCGATGTTTATTTTATCGGTTTTGAATCAATTTCCCATGGTTACAGGGGGTCTGTACCACCTGGGACCCATTTATAGAGTAGGGGATCCATTTGTCCGTCGGTCTTTTGTCCATAATGCTTAAAATTATTAATGTTACTCTATGTTTTGGCACATGTTCTCCATTTTTATAATTGAAAGCTAAGCTCTAAACCCTCTTTAAACATAGGAAACACTTACCTATACGTATGATTATAAAAAAACTGACTTTAATTCAACAATTTTCCAGAAAAACTTATAAAAACGACCTGGAAATTTTTTTGGGCCAAAAGATACCCAACATATTGGACCATGATCCTACGAGCCGGATAAGCGATTAATGCTTTAAAAAGTATAGCTGTCGAAGGTCCCAAAATCGGTTTGGTCGAAAATTGACCAAAATCCTACCGTAACCCTGTGAAAATCGAAACCCCATGAAAAACCTATAGTTTTCCTGAATGCGCAACAAAATTTTAGGGGGACCTCTAATTAAACACTTTCCATGTTGTTTCAGAAGAAATTGAGTTATGAATTTTGGAAGTGAGTTACGTTTCTATTGTAGTTAAGTAATAACTAGTGAGCGTTGGATTGCCGAGGAATAGAGGATATTAAAAGGGTATATAACTACCTTACTGTGGTTAGAAAAGCGCTTCGCGCTTAGGGACCTTCGGTTGCTAGAGAGGGCCCCGGCTTCGGTCACATGGGGCCCCGGAATCGGCCACACGAGGCCCTGTTGATTTGGGGATCCTTTGTCCGTCGGTCTCTTGTCCATAACCCACTGTTACTCTATGTTTTCGCACACGCTCGCACACTCTTATTTTGTCAATTTTGAATCAATTCAGGGGGGTCAGAGCCTCCTGGGACCCATCTGCTGATTTGGGGATCCTTTGTCCGTCGGCCTTTTGTCCACAACCCGATGTCATATTCGGATTCAGCACCCTCGAAAACCCCCGAGTAGAAAAAATCAGCTCAAAATAACAATTACAAATCACATTTCTATTAGGCCCCCAAAAAACCTGAAATTTTTTCGAAAATTTCTCAAAAATTTTTCTTAGGCCTAACCTAAGGTCAAAATTTTTTGTCATCAACTTATGTTTTAGCATACACCCTACAATTTAGTATTTGAAAGCTAAGCTCTAAACCCTCTCTAAACATGACAAACACACACATGTACGTATGATTATAAAAAAGTATACAAATTTCCGGAAATTTTCCAGAAAAATCTAACCCCGGGACCCCAAAATTTTTTTCGGCCAAAAGTTAGCAAACATATTGACTTGATTTCCTATCGGGCCGGATTTTCGATTTAACCCTTAAAAAGAATAGCTGTCGAAGGTCCCAAAATGAAATTGGTCGATTTTTGACCAAAATCCTACCGTAACCCTCGAAAAACCCAACCCCTCGGAAAAACCTATATTTTTCCTGGATGCGCAACCAAAAGTTGGGTGAACCTCAGAAATACAACTTGCCCTCTATTCTGCACCGAAATTGAGATATCCTTTTTGCAAATGAGTTACGTTTCTATTGTAGATTAGTAATAACTAGTGAGCGTTGGATTGCCTGGGATAGTTGGATATTAACTGCGGTTGGGAAAGCGCTTCGCGCTTAGGGGACCTTCGGTTGCTAGAGAGGGCCCCGGCTTCGGTCACATGGGCCCCCGGAATCGGCCACACGAGGCCCTGTTGATTTGGGGATCCTTTGTCCGTCGGTCTTTTGTCCATAACCTACTGCTACTTTTTCGCAAACGCTCCCACACTCTTATTTTGTCCATTTTGAATCAATTCAGGGGGGTCCGAGCCCCCTGGGACCCATCTGCTGATTTGGGGATCCTTTGTCCGTCGGCCTTTTGTCCACAACCCGATGTCATATTCGGATTCAGTACCCTCGAAAACCCCCGAGTGCCAAAAATCAGCTAAAAATATCAATTATAAAACACATTTCCATTAGGCCACCAAAAAACCTGAAAATTTTTCGAAAATTTCTCGGAAATTTTTCTTAGCCTTAACCTGAGGTCAAAATTTTTTGGTCTTAACTTATGTTTTAGCACACGCTCTACAATTTTGTAATTGAAAGCTAAGCTCCAATCCCCCTATAAATAACTGATACACGCACCTGTACGTATGATTATAAAAAAGTAGACCGAATTCCGGAAATTTTCCAGAAAAAACTAACCCCCTAACCCCCAAATTTTTTTTGGCCAAAAGTTAGCTAACATATGTGGGAAGTGCCTTTACGAGGCCGATTTTCAATTTAGGCCTTTAAAACAATAGCTGTCGAAGGTCCCAAAATCGATTTGGTCGATTTTTGACCAAAATCCTACAGTAACCCCTGAAAAACCCGACCCCTCGGGAAAATCCATATTTTTCCTGAATTCACAACATAATTTTAGGGGGGGTTCTAAAAGAACTCAACCCCTGTTGTTTCACGAGAAATTGAGATATGAATTTTGCAAACGAAAGACGTTTCTAGTGTAGATAGGTAATAACTAGTGAGCGTTGGATTGCCTGGGATAGTTGGATATTAACTGCGGTTGGGAAAGCGCTTCGCGCTTAGGGGACCTTCGGTTGCTAGAGAGGGCCCCGGCTTCGGTCACATGGGCCCCCGGAATCGGCCACACGAGGCCCTGTTGATTTGGGGATCCTTTGTCCGTCGGTCTTTTGTCCATAACGCATTGGTATTCGGATTCAGCACCCTCGAAAACCCCCGAGTGCCAAAAATCAGCTCAAAATATCAATTACAAATAACATTTCCATTAGCCCCCCAAAAAACCCGAAAATTTTTCGAAAATTTATCAAAAAATTTTCTTAGGCCTAACCTGGGGTCTTTTTCGTGCGGGGAATTCGATTTTAGTACTTAGATTGGCCAAAAGTGCGAAAAAAAAATTTCGAATTTTTCAACAGGGGGGACCCTTATGGGTTGAAATTCAAAAAGTGAAATTTGGCCAAAAGTTCGGGTTTTGAAATTGGACCATGTGTGTTTTTGGTGTCATTTTGTAGGGTCAAAAATTAGAAATTTTTCAGGAAAATTTCAGCCTTCAACTCACATCAGACAAAAAGTTAGAGCGATTTTTCGGAAAATTCGAAAATTCTCAAAATTTTTTGAAAATTTCGGGATTTTTCTGGGAAATCCGAAAAACTGAATCTGTAGTTAAAAAGATCATATTTTTTAACCCATAGTTGCTTTTTAAAATTCTCAGAAAGCTGCAGCTGGAAAAAAGTTACGAATTTTTTAATTAATTTTCCATTGTTGGTCACCAATTTTTGGCCAAATTATGGAATTCTGGCCATGAATGAAAATAAGGGTTAATACTGCATATATAGGGGTTATCTGGCACGAGGAACACGAATTCGGCCTTTATTTTGTCCATTTTGAATCAATTTTCCATGGTTTCGGGGGGTGTGTACCCCCTGGGGCCCATTTATAGAGTAGGGGATCTTTTGTCCGGCGGTCTTTTGTCCATAATGCATAAAATTATTAATGTTAATCTATGTTTTAACATATGTCCTACATTTTTGTTTATCATACTTAAGCTCAAAACTCCCTATAAATACACGAATCTGCAATTGTACGTGTGATTATAAAAAACTGACTTTAATTCATCAATTTTTCAGAAAAACTTATAAAAACGACCTCGGAATTTTTTTTGGCCAAAAGAAGCCCAACATATTGGACCATGATCCTACGAGCCGGATAAGCGATTAAGGCCCTAAAAAGTATAGCTGTCGAAGTGCTCAAAATCGGTTTGGTCGAAAATTGACCAAAATCCTACCGTAACCCTGTGAAAACCCAACCCCTCGGGAAAATGCATATTTTTCCTGAATTCACGACAAAAAGTTGGGGAT
>LDKF01004441.1:0-17235 GCA_001026735.1 Rotylenchulus reniformis | reverse complement strand
CCCCAAGTGAATTTTCTGTCCTTTTTGGAGAGGCGGGTCAATGGCTCTACAATTCCTGAAAAGTTTGGGATATGGCGTCTGTAAAAGCTAGCCATTCCGACAATTCGCTTGACCTGCTTAATGTTTTTGGGTTCGGGGAAATCTTGAATGATCTCGACCCGAGAGAGAGAGAGGGGGAGTAGCCATCAGCAGAGATTGTATGACCTAGAAAATTCATGGAATTGGCAGCGAAAATGCATTTCTTGGGGGAGAGTTTGAGATTGAACCGGCGGAATCTTTCAAAAACGGAGCGCAGAGCATCAAGATGCTCTTGGAAACGAGGGGACTTTGTATAGACAAGGATGTCGTCTACGTATGCCACTACGAACTCTTCCAGGCCCGAAAGGACATGGGTCATGGTTCTGGCAAAAGCTGAGGTGGCGTTTCTGAGGCCGAATGGTAGATGCGTCATTTGGAACACACCTTCTTCCGTTATCAGGCCACATTTTCGAGAAGCCTCATCTGTTAGGGGAATTTGAAAATACCCAGAGGAGAGGTCCAAGGATGTGTAGTAGTGGCATTGGCCGATTTTCTCCATGATGGTTTCCAGCCTTGGGAGGGGATAATGGTCGGGAACGGTGATTTCATTGAGTTTCCTAAAGTCGATGCACGGACGGAGTCCCCCATCCTTCTTTTGGACCAACAATGTTGGAGACCCACGGGGTATCACTTTGGACCATTACACCCGAGCTGAGTAGCTGGTCAATATGCTTTTTCAACTCATCGCGATATTTAAAGGGGGTTCGATGGGGTTTGCAAGTTATGGGTTCTTGGGTCGTTGTGACAATATTGTGCGCCCCAACCGAGCATGAGCCCAGATCATATTGTGATTTGCTAAAGATGTCTGCGAATTCCTCGCAGAGCTTCTTAAGTGAGCTCAACTCCTCACCCTGGACATTGGATTTGGAGAAGTCAATTTTGTATTCAGGGTCAATGATAGGAAGTTTGGATTGGGAGGGGGTTGCATTTGAGAGACTAGCTAGGGACGGGGGTTCTTCGGCAAAAATCGGGAGGTCTGGGTCTTCTCTGACCTCATTACCATAAGCGATCGCCATGCCGGCAAAAATTGTCTTCGGTTCTTGAGAAGGGTTGCTTATTGGGAGAATTGACAGGCCTTTGTTGGGCTTGATGAGTGTGGGGGAAAGACCAAAATCGCGCTCGGCTAATCTTTGATCAAGGTTGTCAACGAGAAAGAACTCGGCTTTGGGATTCGGTTCCATGTTCACCGGAACGAGACATTGGGTGCCGGGCGGGAGAACTACTGATTCGAAGGCTCTGATGGCCATCCCTGATTGGAATCTGTCGGTTTTCCCCATGGGAAGGGAAGAGTTTCCTAACAGCATAATGGACTCAATGTGGTTGAACGTAACCGGGGGAAGTTTTGCGAATGTATCGCATCCTATGATAATATCATAGTCTTTGCGCTCAAAGCGGTCTTGTTCGACAAATTTGATATCAATGTCAGCGAGATTTTCGCCAATGGCCATGAGAGCATGACCTTCGGCGACAATGGGAATAAAATGACCAGAAGCACTGATTGCTCTGAGAGATCTGGACTGAATTGAACAGCCGATTTTCTCAGCCAAGGAAAGTGGGGCTGCACTAAGGGTTGCTCCTGTATCTGCTAGGGCTCTGAGATTGACTCCATTCAGTTGAACCGGGACGATGGATTCGTATCTGGGGAATGAGTCCGAAGATTGTGCGAAAATGTGGGGTGGACCATCGTCCAAATGAACCAATGGCAAAGTTTGGGGACCAATTTGGAGGTAGGACTCAGAGAAGTTGACCGTGATGGGGGGAAGTCTTCTAAGTAGGTCACATCCAAGAATCATTTTGAACTTATTCCCAGCAATCCACAGATTTGAGGGTAGGACGAGAGTCTCAACCAACCAGGGACGACCACAAACATCCACGGAAATGACCATTTTACCGATGACCGGAACATGTCCCATTGCTGGGGTTATTAAGTTTTGAATCTCTGGTACTGGGAAAATGGGAGTCATCAGGATGGATGCAAAGTCAAAAGGGGCCACAGTGATGGTTGAGCCTGTATCGATCAGGCAAGGTGTCGGATGTGAATCTACGGGAAGGAATACGGTGTGGAGATGTGTGATTGTTGGGGAGAAGTACATCACACCTAATAACTCAGAAGAGTGGCGCGCGCTGCGATGTTGGTTGAGGGTGCTGGATCGGGGGAGCGAAGTGTGCTGACGGCCTAAGCATTTTAAGGCTATCAGCGAGCATAGAGTAAGGCAAACGAGGAAGGGGAATAGAGAAGAGAGATGGTAATCAGCAGGAGAATAGTTGGCCTCCATTTTGATGGGAGCACCATTAGCGGGATCAATAAAGATGGAGATGAGTGCGACGATCAGCAATGCAGTAGATGCAGAGTGGAGAGAAGTCTGAGTGCTAGGAGCTTTTGCGACAGGCTTAACTTGTATGCCCGTCCTAGGCTTAGGGATAGGAACTTGTTTTTGGACAGATTTTAGCTTCCAGCATTCATGTGTCCAATGACCGACCTTTTTACAGTGCGCACACCATTTTTCGATTCTTCCTAAGCCAGAGGTGGAGGCTGAGTTTTCTAACTGGAGACTGAAATGAGGAAGTGCCAAATGATTGACACTGCCACAAGAACTGCAATAATGTTGAGGTTGGGGGATTGGCGGTGGCGTATTAGTGGCATCGCGCAAGTTAACGATACGACCAATGGGGATGAGAGATGGCTGAAGGTCAATTTGGTGTGAAGTAGGTCGCGAGTTCGTCCCCGACCAGAAGCAGCTTGGTGTACCCCTGGCTATGTTCGGGCAAACACCATCGGGGTGGGATAACCCACATGCCAGGCATGGCACCTGTACTGGAGTGTACCGAGAGAGATCTTGGTATGGGGGCGGTTGACGGCAGGTGCTCGGTGACGACAGGGAGGGAACTTGGTATAAGGGCAGGCGAGTGCTTGGTGACGGGTGTGTGGGAAGACCAATGGAGGAAGCCGAGGTACCGGACATCTGGTAGCTAGGAGGTGGATTAGCTGGATTGGTTGTCTGTTTGGAGCAAAATTCAAGAATTCTTGTTGGAGTAGCAATTGCTCCTCTCTGTAAATCATATACAAGAGGGGGTAGTTTTGACAGAGTGTCACGCCCTATGAGAAGGTCACAGGTTTCCCAGACATCCAGGTAGTCAGGGACAAAGTAAAGTTTCATGCATACTGAAAGGTCCGCAATTTGTAGAGCGACAGTAGTGGTGCCCGTGGTTGGTATGGGGATGTTGGGTGCTCCTCTCAAAATTGTATCTGGTTCAAAATACGCGATCGCCCTGCGAAATTTGCGTTTGGAACCGGTAGGAGCGATGGAGACAGAGGCCCCTATATCGATGAATGCCAACATAGGAATATCGTCAACCATCACTTGGATGACGGGGGGCATAGGGCTCTCATTCGGAGAGCTTATCAAAACATTGATAGTCTGAGAGGATGTCTCGGATGATTTCTTAGCCGAGGGAATGAGGGGAAAGCAGCTGACTGAGGGTGGCCACTTTCTAGGTTGTCCTTCCACGGGGTTCCCGAGGCCCACCGTCATTTGCTGGCTTCTGTCCGGTTGTGGTGGTGGTGATGGGACCAGAGATTGAGGTGTTAGGGGAAATCCGGATTTGGGGAGGAAGTTGAGGACGGATTGTGCCAATGGCACATTTGCGAAATATTTTTCTAAGACTAGGGAAGCGACTCTGAGGAAAATGTCGAGTGCTGAAAGAGAGCAGACTATGAGCACGAACCAGTCCCGAAGATTGGACCAATCCCCGATCACTTCCTTAATGATTTCGGCTCTGACTTCATTCCAGTCAGGGGTGAGAGTTCCCTTTACTTCTGAATCATCCATTTGTATCAGGTAGGTTAGCCTACTCGTAGTGAGAAGATTGGTGGCGAAAGAATGAGCAATAATATCCGTTAAATTGGTAAGGGCAAGGTGGTGAAAAAGGTGGGAGACTATTTCTGGGGCATCAATGTATTTGATGGGCCCCTTCGGGAGGGTATGGGTTTTGGGTATGAACTCCGTGCCCGAAATTTGATCGATTTCGCGAAGTGAGTCATTGTAGAAAACAGGGATTTTCCGAAATTCGGCGCAGGGGGCCCTTTTTGCCTGCGGTGTGATGATCATGGTGGTGGGATCAAGGAAAGCTGACTTTTCTCCCTCGAAAGTATTGAATTGGATTGGGAGCAGATCAAAGCAATAGTCCAACTTTGTAGGCTTGAAGTGGAACTGGGAGGGTTCTAAGGGGCTGCAGGGCCAAACTTTCAGCGCTGTGCTGGTAATTCTTCTGGCCTTGAGGTAGGGATTCGAGAATGCAACCCTAACGAGGGTGGTTGGATCGGAGAGGAGGGCACTCATGGCCCATCTGCGGTTTTCTTCCGCAAACTCGCAGAGTTGGGTTAGGGAATGGGTGAATTGCATGATCAGGGAGTTTTTGATTTCATGGTCGATATAAGTAAGCTGCGCAGCCAGCTGCGAAGTGGTGACCAAACTGTCATCACTTCGCTTGCTGCGGTGATGATCTTCAGAGAGAAATTCAACTGCGAGATTTTGTTGCGAGAGGGTGAGGGTCCGATTACAGTCTTGAGCGAGCTCAGGTGGGGAAGAGAAGGAGAGTGCTATGTCACTTTTTCTGCCAATCCAGACATTGGCGAGTTTTTGACCAGCAAATTTGCCAGTGGAAATGAACTTGCACAGTTTTTGCCGGGAGGGGGTCCAGATCAAAGTCGTATTGTCAGAAAGTACGCAATGTCCCTGCGTATATTCGCAATTGGTGAGCCCGCTGAGAGAGGAGTGGACAAATTTTTCCCCATGAAAAACGGTGATTTCTGTTTTAAAGGCAAAACAGTTTGTCACCTGATGGAGGTTCCATCTCCAGCCCAGTATGGGGTATCTCTTCTCATAATGGATTACTTTTCGCGTGTGCCAGAGTTCGCCTTCTTTTCGCAGGATCCCTTCCTCGCACTTTTTGTCTTTGGACATGCGCTTGCATGCTAGAGGGGAGACTGGATGATTTTCAGGAGCCAGTAGATCCACAATCAAATCGTTGGTGGGGTTTGTGTATTCTCTAAGGGATTTGGTTATCTTGCGACAGGCCCAAGCAGAAGTCTTCTGTTCGAAAACATTCTGCCTATAGAGTCGAATGGCTTGAGGGGTCGGAGAATCTGAGGGAAAAGAGCGAAGCTTTGGACACGGAGTCCATTCGGGGAGAGTCCAGATGGATCCACCCAAGTGGGTTTGACAGACCATGGGCTGGGACGGATTGTGGGAATGATAGGTCATTTCTCCCATGATAGAAGTAATCAGAAACAGGAGGAAGCATATGATAGTGGTGAAGCGACTGAGGAAAGGAGCAATGCTGTATGAACCAGTTTGAGGTGTATTTTCCCAGTTTTGGATGAAGGCTTCAGGTTTGGGGTCATTATTCCGAGGTATTTGGTTGCTACCCGCGACCACTGGTTGCCTTTCAGCAGAGCCAATGACCTTGGGACTAGTTGATGTGTATTCAGTTTGTTGGGATCCTTGGTTTGAGGATAAGGCTAAGGCGTTGAAAGTGGGAGGATAGTTGGATGACTCATCGGGATTGGAGACGGACATTTGTTGAAAGTTATTTTCTAATTGGTCCATGGGTTGCTGCATCATGTTGATCTGTGGATTATACCCTCGACTTTGTGACTGATTGGGTGGGAATTGGCTTCTGTATTGATGTGACGACCCCGAGTTTCTTGGATAATAAGATTGCTGAGAGGTGGATCCAGGATTGTTCCAACCAGGATTGTTCCAATTACGGTTATTCTGAGGTCTATAGTTGGATGCCCCCCGATATTGAAATCCATGATTTTGACCCAGTGGAGTGTAATTGGCGTTTCGGGCTTGTTCGTTTCGCATCCGAGTGCGACAGTCCCGGATGTAGTGTCCCGGTTTTTTGCAATAATTGCAAGTTATTTCGGACAAATTTGGCGTGCGACGATTCATGAATTGCCCAGGATTTCGAGGGAATGGAGAGGGATACTGACTGGGTTGACCCTGATTCTGGTTTTGCCTTGGATATTGGGGATTCTGAGGCACGGTAGGACTTCTAGTTTGGGGGGTTGATTGCCAGGTAGTATAATTGCCCTGAGGAAAGTTTGGAGGATTTTGAGCGGGCCCCGAGGAAATTGAGGAGACCCAATCATGATCTGGTTTGGAACGGGCCTTATTCTGAAGAATGTTCTCGACCTCCAGCGCTTTAATCCTGGTTTCCTCGAAAGATTGCGAGGCATTGCTTCCCATTTTCACATGAAAAGCAATGTCTTCTCGCAATTTCTCAAGAAAGGCTGCTTTTAGCATATCCTTTCGAAATTTCGTGTCCAATTCTTGGTATGCTGCGTTTACGAGGGGCTTGAGTCGTTCGACGAATGTATCGACCGACTCGCCCTCCTTTTGGCGGCAAGCAGCCAGGGACTGCTTGGCCAATTGGGATCGGAAAGGGGTGTCTAGGCTGGCCTTAAGCGCGGCGAGTGCGTCCCTCAGGGTTCCCTTTTGAGTGACAGGTAGTTCATCAAAGAGGTCCCTTGGGGTCCCCTCCAACATCATTTTTAATCTCCCAATTTTGTCAGGTTCTTCGAGCCTTCTGCCTGTAGCCTCGAGATAGTCCATGAATTTCCGGGACCAGGCCTCGAAAGTTTGGGTGGATTCGCCAGTGAAGGGGGTGAGATGAGAGGACTGGCTCTCGAAGGTCAGTCCATTGATTTGGTTCAAGGAGTCATCGATCCAATGATCCTCACCTGGATGCACCTCAGGATTGTCATCATGAATTTGGTCCCCATTGCCCCCATTAGTCAGGATCGGTTGGCCCCCGCTTTGATTGATCCGAAATTGATTGATCGAGTGGAGAGGGGATGAGGAGTCATCATTGGACCGAAAGTCGATTGTGGGATTGATGGCCAGAGGATCCTGATTCAGATTGGAGAGTGAATTGCGTGAGTGAGAAAACGGCACCCGCTCAAAGGAAGATCCAGAAGACGACCCCGCATTGGGATCAACGAGAGAGCGAGTGGGTGGGAATTTCGGATCAGGCTTAAGAAGGGTATCAATCCTAACTGCCATGGTTTGCATGCCTAGATTGAATTCCTGGCCGAGACGGTTAATCGCCTCATTGGTATGATTCACACGGCGGTTCAGACATCGCAGATTCCTATTAAGAGCGTCTTCTAGGGACGCACTATCCCTCATAATCAAATTCAAATCTGTCAGTTTTGCTTGGCTCGAGGGGTTCCGTCCGTCAAACAGTCGACGGTCCACCACGACAATGTCTTCGTAGGGGGCCGTAGTGGGATTTTCAAATTCCATGTTCACTCAAAATTGATGTCAGATAATTGGTGGAGCGAGACTTACTATAAGGGAAAAAGATTTTTTCTTTGTTTTTTTTTGTTGTTTTTTTTTGTGTGTTTTTTTTTTAGAGTTTGGGTCACCTACTTAACTGAGAACACAAGATTTACTAAGTGAGAGTAGGGGCGAAATGTGGAGCGAAGTGAAGGTTTTGGATGAATTGTACCGAGAGCCTCTGTTTCAAAGACCCTTGGCCTAGAAAGGTGAAAATTAGGAGTGTGTTGTGAGGGTATAGAAATTTAAGAATTGGGTGGGTACGCTAGGGTTAAGTTTTCTTTACAGGCTTGATAAGAGGTACAAGATTTGCCGGGCTGTGGTCAAAGCAGGAATCAAGGGATTGGGCTCGTAAACTTGTCAGACCAAGGCCTCTACAGAAAGACCGAGGGACTTTAGTTTGTATTGGGTGATGGGTGATCCGGATGGAAGCGTATTATGTATAGACAATTAGAATGCGAGTGAGTTTGATCTAAAAATAGAAAAGGCAGTTAGACATTTTCATGTATTTGGACACTGGTAAGAATGCTTAGCATCTTGATACTGGACAGTTGGAAATGAGAATGATTTGAGATCCACTGGGGAGATGCTTAATGGAGGGCGATCCTCCCACCGCTGTAACGGAAGCTTTACAGCGATGGTTTTATCGTGGGAAAGGGAGAGGAAGAATCTTTGACCCTTGGGTGCCATCAGAGATCCATCCATTGGGATGCTTAATGGACATAATGGGAAGTATGATAAGGATCGTGGAACGGAAGTGATCGGAGACCCCAAGGGAATGGTGGAGTAAAGGATCGGTTACGGTAGAGAACAATTTGCGGATTAGAATTAGAATTGGGAGCCGATTAACCAGTTTTGAGCCGTCTTGAGAATGCCACGGATTCTTCATTGGGGACAGTTGAATGAGAAGTGAGTAAACAGAGAAAAATGAGTCAGATAACAATAATTTTTATCGCATAATATAATTTTGTGCTTTGGCTTCGAAGGCCAAAATGAATTAAGGCTTTTACCCGGTTTATTACGCTGATTTTAGGTGACTGGGTAACATGAGTTGTGAGTGGGATAGGCATAGGTGTGTGCAAGAAGTGCTGTTGGCTTAGATTTTAGCGAAAGTTCAGATCAGAATGTAAATTGAGAGCCAATCTTGTGCATGTTATCAATTAATTACGAAAGTTAAACGAACGAAAATTAACCACAATTGTCTCAGAAAATTTCAGAATTAGGTGCTTTGTTTCTCTTTTTTTTTAAAGGTACCAGACTTCGAATCAGGATCTGCGAAGAATGAATTTGATTCAGGCATAACCATACATTAAGTCGAAACAGTTTTCGTTTAGCTTAGATCTGGAATTCTGCAAAAAGGAACTAAACCAAATTTTGAGCCATTGAACCGAGTTTAATAACGAGAAAACCACATCTGTGCCAATTATTTATCTTCCTGAAATTCTGAGTATTTTAGAGCCAAGAACATAAAAATTTCTGAATAAGAACGAAAGCTGAGTTCATAGATCCGATTCGTATTCAAATTCTTAATACTTCTAGTCCGATAATTTCTGAAAGCTGAAATTCGAATTAAGGTATTGATTCATTCTCCCAAAATACTGAAATTTTGAAGCCGAGAAATTCTGAAATTGACCCTTTTTTAAAAAATTGTCTTGAAACCATATTTCTGTGTCTCGAATTCGAAGTCGATTATTCTGGAAATTCTAATCTGAAATGTCACTGACCGATTTGTCTGAATGGGGTTTTTTTTGTCACCGAAAATCAGAATTTTGCCGAACTTAGTATGTCTGATCGAATCCCTCAAGGAGAATTTTGAAATCTAAATATCTGAAAGGAAACCAAAACGAAGCATCTGAACGTATAATCCGAAATTTGTATTTCTTAGCGAACTGAATTTTCATTAAAACCAAGATTCTGAAAATTCTGAATTTCTGTATCTTATGACCCGAACTTTGGATCTTTTTTTTTTTTGCCAAGTCTGTAATCTCTGAAAACTGCTGACATCGAATTTTCGGAAAGTTGTGCTGAAATTACTGAATATTGTACTGAAAATGATAATAAATTCTCGAAATTCTGCACTGAAATTATACTCAGAGTACTTTGTTTTGGGTACCAAAATTTGTCGATTTCTGACTCAAATCCTGATTCAGATTGGATCATAGGGAAACTCGATTTTTTTTTTTTTGTGCGAAGCCAAGCAGTGCCGTGCCATGAAATTCCCTCCTTCCCTCCAATGTCCTCCCCACCACACCTTTTCTGCTAAAGCAAGAAGGGCACAGTTAGCTGGGTAGGCAGGAAGCACGGAGTTGAGAGTCGGCACAGATGACACACTGCACACACGCTGGAGATGCCACGGAGAGGAAGTGGAGAGGAGAGTGGACAGAGATGGTGGAAGCAGTCGGAACAGTAGCCGGTACGGACGCAGAAAATGGAACTGATGAGCTGGACCCGACGTGGACGTGACCCGTGGATCGGGGCACAGAAGATGACGCTGGCGGGGTGGAGAAGGGCTCAAAGGGGGTGAGTCACGTGGGTTGGGGCACTGAATCCGGGGTGGGCAAAGACAGATTGCTCAGTGGCACAGAGTCGAGAGGGAGGCGGGGTGCGGGCTGACGGTCAGGGACGGAAGGTGAGGATGAGTCGAGGTGGAGAAAGAGCAGGGGTGAGAAGCAGGAGCAAGGTGACCTGAAATAAACCAAAGATAGTTTGAAGCTGTTTTGAAAACATTCGACCACTCAAGGTTGAAGGTGGAGTCGATTGGGCTTGATTTCTGGTCAGGGAGTCAGTTGAGCTTGATTTCTGGTTGAGATGCAGTGAGTTAGTTGGATTTCCTGTGTGAAAATTGTAAAAATAAGTTATCCCGAAATTTGATTGGTCCAGAACTCGGGACAGAATTTCGGTGTCAGAAATGATCAGGATTGGAATAGCTGTGGTTGCTATATCAGGAATTGTTTAACGAAAGAGCGAGGGATGCGAGGTGCCCTTTTTACTGATTTTTGGAGCGACTTTCTCTTGTAAAATAATACAGAAAAAGTGGATAAATGGGGGAAAGTAATCAACACTAACTTAGCGGGACATGATTTCGCAGTGAAGGATTAGGGTTAAGGAGTGTTCGAAATTGGTGGCGGGTGGGCCATATAGGATCCGTACAGTTCCCTGGTTTCATCCGTAGCCAGTTGATCTGCCCGCCCAAGGTGAGTGTCATGCGATTGGGCGAGCACAGATCTACCGTATTTTCGATGGGTGGGTGTGGAAACGGAGACGAAAATGTGACTAAGATAGGTAAGGGTACGGTAGCTTGGATCAGAATGATGAGAATACAATTTGCAAAGGAAGGGTTGTATTGATCAGGGCCTTTTTGGTGTCGAAAGGCCCCCTGCTCTGACCAATTTTATGGGTGCTGCTTCCATTTTGAAAAAACGATAAGATAGAAGAGAAAATCATTCGCCTCACATTTTCTTTGGATTTATGGGAACTGAGTTTGTGCAAATTTCGTAACAAAAATGGGTTCAGACAAGGTGCCTTTTTGTGAACACAGGATCTTGTTTGGTCCGGTGTGTTCTCAGGGTCCAAATTCGAAGTTTGAGCCTCTGAGCTTGAATGCGTTTTTGACCGGAACGGGAGGGGTGGCTAAAAGTTTTCGGAATGCATTCGAAGAAATTGTAAAATTAAAAACTGGGTGCCGGGAGAAACGCTTAGGGTAATCAGCTTTTATGAAGCCATAAGAAAAACAGAAAGATAAATCAGACGACAATGTATTTTGATGGAACTGGCTTTCCCTTTTTTCGGAAAAAGGGGGTGAATGTTCCCGGAAAATTTTTTAACTGTTCCCTGATTCCATAGGCCCAAATTTCATTTGAGCCTAAGGATGAAAATATAATGCCTATTTTTGTATGTAAGCACAATATCGAAAGTGGAGTTTTGGAATTTGGATTGGGGGTTCAGAGGGTCCGATGACTGAGGATGGAAAGTGGGATTGAATTCGGAGCAACCTTGGTGGGACATCGGAAAGTGCGGAATTCGGTCTTTCTTGGTTTGACAAAAGTGAGGAAAGGAGGGGGGATGCCGGTGCTACCAGAAAAATAGGTCCCAACTTTCGGCCAAGAACAGAGGGGGGGGGGGAGGATGGCCCAGGCCCCAGAGGTCCGGATCGCCCCCTTCCTGGACTCACTCTCATCGGCCAAAGGCGGAGGACACGGAGGACGCGCCGAATGAGTGGGGGAGGGGACAGGCTGTTCAGCCTTTAAGAGCTCGGATGACTTGCAGCCCTCCCCCCTCTTTCCCAACCCCAAATTCCGAAACGATTGACATGAAACTTTATTCAAGGGGAGGGGTACAACGGCACCTCGGACTGGGTTTTGGTCCAAGGCCCTGAAAAACGGATTATTAATGAAAAAGGTTGCAAGAAGAGAAAAGTCCAAGGGGAGAGCGAGAGAGAGAGAGAGCCGAGGAGACACGAACTCAAGGGAGGGGAGGACAGGGGAACGAATCGCAACGAAATCAAAATCCAATTCGAGGGGAAAGTCCAGAGGGCAAGAAGTAGGACGGAAAAGGGGAGGAGACAGATCAAGGAGAGGGAGAGTAGGGGAACATGGCCTAAAAGCTGAGGAGGGAAATCCAGAGAGGGGACACGCGCAAAACTCAGGAAAGGGACGGGACAAGAACCCAAGTCGGGACGGTGATCGGTGGGGAACCGTCCGGAGGATGGGGAACGGTGGATGGCATCGGAGGGGAAGCACAACATTATCCCTTTCCCCATCCATTTTCCCGTCCTCCTCATCAACTGCCCCCCATCCACCTTTTCATCCCCTCCTTCCCCATCCTATCTCCTTTTTACATCTTCAATCTTCCTTCGCCCCGCCCTATTCATCACCGGAGGGGACGGAGGAAGGCAGAAAATGCAACAAAGCCGAGGGAGGGAAGGAGAAGGGGAAGAAGGGATCCAACAGGGACACACCGACGATGGATCGACGAGGGGGAGGGGGAAAGCACCAGCCGGAGCCTGGGGACAAAGAACAGACGGAGAGGGGAGGGGGGAAAATACAAAACGGGAGGGGAGATGCCAGCACAGCAGGGCAGAGGGTTGAGAGGAAGATCGGACGCGGAAGAGGAAGATGAAGAACACAAAATGGGCCAACCGGGGAAGGGGAACAGAACGGCCGGAGAAGTGGTGAGGAGAGAGGTGGGAGAGAGACAAGCAGGAAGGGGGAGGAAGGAGCACAACAGGGCCAAACAGAGAGGGGAACCTTCCTTCCCTTACAATAAGAAAGAGCGCCCATAATCAGAAAGAGCGCCCATAATCAGAACGGCGCCCAAAATCAGAACGGCGACCATAATCAGAACGGCGCCCACAATCAGAACGGCGCCCATAATCAGAACGGCGTCCATAGTCAGAACAGCGCCCATTATCAGAACGGCGCCCATAATCAGAACGGCGCCCATAATCAGAACAGCGCCCATAATCAGAACGGCGCCCACAATCAGAACGGCGCCCATAATCAGATCATTCCAAAAATCCCGAAAATGCTAAAACCCCGAATGGGTGCTGAACCAGCGTTGCTTAACTTTGCAGATCGTCCTCCCCTCCCCCTATTTTTCAGCAAACGCGCGGCTTTTCCTTCGATCTTTCCGTGGCCTCCGTGTTCCTCTTCCTCCTGTCCTTCCTGGTCGGCCTGATCGGCTCCGCTATGGTGTTCATGCACGCCCATCGACGGCACGAGCGACGCCATCGGATGGCCAGGCAGGGAAATTTGGGAAAATTCTTAGAAAAAATTAAATTTTCGGGCCAAAATTTTTCAACCTGAATGATGCTAATTTGATGGACCGAAAATAAAATTTTAGCCATAAAAATTTGAAGGTAATTTTAGTTTAAATTTCGATATATGTATATACTTAAGACCAACAAGAAAGATTTTGACGGAAAATTTTGCAAAAATTCTCATAAAAATTATTTCAAAATTTTTATATCAAAATCGACCCGATGATGCCAATTTGATGGTCTGAAAAATAAAATTTTAGTCATAAAAATTTGAAAATATTTTATTAGTTTAAATTTCGATTTATATGTATAATAATAAAAAGACCAACAAGAAAGAAGGTTTTTGGCGGAAAATTTTCGTAAAAAATTATTTTTGGAAATTTCTTCGCTTAGGTATCGAACCAGCGTTGCGCTTAAGATCAGTACATCTACCCAATTTGAAGCAAAATAATAATAACTAGGGCTGGGATTTTTAGTTTGTAAACTATTTTTTTGCTGGATAGTTTATGGCCAAATATGCATGAAAAACATGTTCCTAATGTTGTTTGATGCATTTTCGAGTGACTTTTTATCAACTATTTTCAACTATTTCGTGGTTTTGGCAACTAATAGTTTTTTACCAACTATTTTGGGGTTTTAGCAACTATTTGCAACTATTTTGGCACTTTTTAGTCAAATTTTCAAGAAAAAATGGAAAAATAGTGGAGATTTCGGAAATTTTCAACAGAAAAGGAAAAAAAATAATTTTTCAAAAATTCATTCTTGATTATTATTAAAATTAAAAATCCAAATTTTCAAATTTCTCTCCGACACCAGCCATATTTCTTAATATACTGATCTAAAATGCCAAAATTTTCTCTGGCGCGCGTTGGGGACCGTCGGAAATGCAGTAACATCAAAAAATCGATTGTTTTCTTAAGAAAATGGTCTAAAAACACAGAATTTTCTTCTGCGGTCCACAACGGGACCGCGGACACTTCTTAATATGTGAAATTTTGTCAAAATTCAAAGATAGTTAAGCTTTCGCTTTCCAAAGAACGAATAAATTAAATTCGTAAAAGAGAATAATAAATATTTTATTCTCAGCGTCCGAGGACTGACTAAAAAGTGCAAATGAAAATGTGAATGCAAAAAATGGGACAAAATGACTCAAATAGATTACAGATCGCCAAAAATAGGGGGAAACACAAAATATGAATGGGTCAATGGGTTCCCATTGTACTCGAAAATCTCAAAAGTATTATTTTTGCATTCGAAAAAACCGAGAATGCTATTATATATAAATAATTACGTTTTTTTGACGGAAAAATAAAAAATTTATAACACAAATCGCCGATTTTTAGCAACTATTTTGCCTTTTTTAGCAACTATTTTAGACTTTTTTAGCACCTATTATAGTAACTATTTTGATGGTTGTTAGCAACTAAAAATCCCAGCCCTATAATAACAGATGGGGCTATAATATGATAGAGGGGGCAAATTTCAAAATTTTTGCAAAATGACCCAAACCCTAAGTGGGTGTTGAACCAGCGTTGCTTAACTTGCCAGATCGTCCACCCCTCATATTTTCAGTAAGACTTACCCGACCACCGTGACCACAGTATCATCGGCCGCTAACGACCACGGACGCATGCATGACCCCGGCACCTCCACCATCCGGACCCATTCGCCGGGCATCGATGTCTGATCAGTTGGATCTTTTGATCAAATTTTTCAAAATCACGATCTTGGCAAGATTTCTTTGTCCTCTTCGTCATCCATAAAATCCCATAATCAGAACAATCAGGATTTTACAAAAAAATCGCAATTTTAGAGGTTCAAAAAAGTCAAAAATGGCCATATACGATCCATTTTTTTTCATTTATCTTTTCTGAATCATATTTGGTCCATATTTTGCCAAAATTGGCCATTTTTGGATTCACAAATAACGATTTTTTGGCCCCAACAAATCCTGATCCCCTACCTCGCAAAAATAATTCCATTCCCTCCATTGTAAATTTGCCTGCCAATTTTTCAATGTTTTTTCCGCATTTATCGAATTTTTGACAGATTTTACAAATTTTGCATAAAAATTACTAACAAGGTAAGATCAGTGATATAGATAAGATGGTTTTTCAAAAAATTTATTCCGCTGGACTATTAGTGCCTAATTAAATTTTAATAAAAATTTCGCTATTTTTTGGAAAATCAAAATTCGTAAATATCGTTGCTAAATAGATTTTTTTGTCCATCAATTTTATTTCTTCAAATATTCCCGTTCTTCATAGGGCGGGGGCGGTGACATTTTTGAGGTGGACGAAGTGCTGGCACACTGAAATTTGGGGAGGAAATTTAAAAAAAATGGAAAAATTAGAGGGTCCTTCAAAAAATTCGGAGAAAATTCATAAAAAAATTCTGTCTCCATATATTTTTATGGGCAAAAATTTTATACTTCAGCAAGTCCGCAACTCGCAGTGGAAGGTGAGGGCGTGATGGTTAGAGATTGGGGAAGGAGGGGGTTCATGCTGAAAAATCGAAATTTTCAAAAAAAAATTTGAAAATTTTCCCGACCTGCTCGAGGACACCACGGACACACAACTCCGACCCCGAACTGCACTCCGAGCACGTTCATGGCGAGGTGCTTAAAAGGTCAGAGATCGGCGGACGCCAAAAAAATTGAGAGAAAAAAACAAAACCATAGGGGGTGTCGAACCAACGTTGCTTAACTTGCCAGATCGGGCGGAAAAAATTGCAAATAAAAAACCGGCAAGACCAGAATTTTCCCAGAGCTAATATATAAACTTCGGTAATCCAACATTTAGGATCGAGTGATTTACAATAAATTCATGTAATTTAGTCGAGAAAAAAAGTTATGACATGAGGTGGGGATTGACCCACGTGGCATAACTTGCCAGCAGATCGTCCTCTAATCCGATAAATTAATTTTTTGGGACTAAAATAGTGAAAAAAAACTGATAAATTTCCCTGTAATTTTAGATCTTAAATGATATTTTCATAATTTCATGAAGTTTTGTTTGGTAGAAAATATTTTCATATAATTTTGTGCCCAAAAAAATTCGAAACCCCCCAGTGGATGTCGAACCTGCGCCCCCTGCACAAGAGAAGGAAGATCGGAGCAGAACCATCAGGGACGACGGGGGAGGGGTCCGAGCATTGCGTCGATGATGCCGATGCCGATTCGTTTGTGGATGAGGCCGGTAAGCGGATTTGGGGAGCCAAAGCATCAGGGGCAGGTCACCGGCGGAGGAGGGCAAAATGCACCGGGCACGCGCATCGGAGACGCTGAAAATTTTTGTAAAAATTTTAAAAAATATTTTCAAGACTTTTAGAAATTTTGTTCATTTTTTGAAAAATTCCATGGCATCGATTTTCCCTCTTGTAATAATGAAATCGGCCTATACTCACTTCTCCGACTATATCTCGCTTCAAATTTGATGAAAACCCATGGTGTAAAAACCAATCCGTTCGGTAATTTTATGCTCTATCATATGGGCGAAAAAAAATTTGGGGTCTCAAGGTGAAAATTTTTGCTAGGTCCAATTTTTTGATTTTCCGGACCCGACCTTCCCTCACTAATTGGGCCATAACTTTTTTGCTGCATTTGAAACCGGTTTTGGGTTTGCTGGGCGGAAATACCTAGAGATATTGGGCTATCCAACAAGCCCAAAACCAGCTCTCTAGCTTAATTTTGAAGGGGTGTTATGCTGCGTACAAAATGAAATTTTTCCTCAAATTTTGACTCCCTTTATTTTCAGTGGCCTAATGGTTAAGAATGTTGACTGACGGAAAGAAAGGGGGCGGGTAGGTTGAGGTTCGGATCCCAGGATGAGTAATTAATTTTTTTATACGCCGCCATTGTGATTTCGGGCGCCGTTCTGATTTTGGGCGCCGTTCTGATTATGGGCGCCGTTCTGATTTTGGGTGTTGTTCTGATTATGGGCGCCGTTCTGATTGTGGGCGCTGTTCTGATTCTGGGCGCTGTTCTGATTATGGGCGCCGTTCTGATTTTGGGTGTTGTTCTGATTTTGGGCGCCGTTCTGATTTTAGGTGTTG
>LDKF01004440.1:3226-16204 GCA_001026735.1 Rotylenchulus reniformis | reverse complement strand
TGGCCGACAGAGAGCAAAGGGAGCGAGCAGGTCAGTGGGATCTTGATCAGATTCTGAACAGAATACCTGTTAGGAATCAGAACAACAACCTGGTGATCGGAACATCAAGAACTGATGGCTAGGTGGTACCAGGGCTGGAACGGATGATCCGAAATCCGATATCCGTTACCCGAAATCCGATGTTTTTCTTGATCCGAATTCCGTTATCCGATCCGACGATTTTTAGGCTTATCCGATCCGAATCCAGATAAATGAATTTGGAAAAATGACTATTTTAAGAGGTACGACCCCCAAAGTTGAGCGTTAAAATTCAGATTTTTTCAGCATTTTTCCTTACGAAAGAGGAACAAATTTTCAAAAATTTCCACTGCGGCCCCTATCGGGACCGCCGGCATACCAAACAGTTAATATTTTTTGGTTACTTATGGAGACGATTTTGAAGGAATTAAGAGAGGTAAAAAGGTGAAATTAAGCATTATTGTAAAAGTAAAGACAACAATGAAATAGTTGGTGGGAAAATACTGCATAAAATTGATTCAGGAGTAGCCAGTAGAAAGGGGGAATTCCCCTGCCCCCTAAGATGCAAAGACCAAAAAAAAATTCAATAGGGTCCCCCCAAAATTCAAATTTTTTGAGAATTTTTTTTTGGAAATTTTGAAGAAAAAATGACCGATTTCCCTTAAAAATCTCAAAGATTTTTCAAATTTTCTCCGGCGGCCCCTATCAGGGCCGCCGGAGATCCCCTCCCCCGAGGGTGGAGTGATTATCCCCTCCCCCAAGCCCAAATCCTGGCTACGCCCCTGAATTGATTAGAACTTCAAATTTTTCATTTTTAAAAAGTTCCTTTATTTTGAAGATTTTCCCCAGTGAAATCCTTTATTTTTGCTCTTCGTGTCCTTTTTTTTCGAAAAATTACCCTCTCGGTATAAGATCTCTTTTTGACAGATGCCTACTTGACGAAATTGTGAACTAGTTTTGACGGCCGAGAATTTGGAAAAGCTTTATAATCTCCCATTGTATGGTTACAATTATTGATCAAGTTCATTAATTTATCGATTTTTTTCTATGTTTTTTCGTTACTGAATTTTTTTTTGGCAAGAAATTTTTGATCCGATATCCGTTATCCGAATTCCTATGTTTTTCTTGATCCGATTTTTGGGCTTATCCGATCCGTTATCTGATCCGAAAATTTCGTTGATCCGTTCCAGCCCTGGATGGTACTTGTGCGGTTTAGGAAAGTCCAAAAAAGGCTTTTAAATGCCTAGATGGAAGAAAGCAAAATAGTTCCCGAAATTCGAACACTGTTATACCGAAAGTCGAAAAATCTATACAGCAGATTCAGTATCTATCAGTTTCAGATTTCGGCCTAAAAGTAGTATTCGAAATACCTACCTATATCAAATTTCGCGCTATATCTGGATCAAAACTATCCTTCATGAGATTTTTTAGGCAAAATTATTCGTAAAAATTCTGATACTGAATCCCCCTCCTCTAACGGACCTAAACTGCAAAAGTACCTACTGATTCATAAAATGTCGATTTAATTTTTTTTGAAGGCATAGGGGTGGGAATCTGGTGGGAATCTGCGAAAATCTGAAACGAGCGATGGTGAACATCGGTGAATTAGGCGATGTTAACCGGGAACATTTGCAAGTTTTGGACGAATCCATTGAGGCGCTGAAGCGCCAATACAAACTTATGAATCCCGCGGATACAATAGCGTACGAGGTAAATAAACCAAAAATAAGCTAATTAAAGAATGCTATTTATAGTATATTAGGTAATCCTTCGGTTTTTTGGTTCTGTTAGGTTTTAAAATTTCCAGTTTTTTCGCAAAATTGTGTCCAATTTTGACCTCATGGAATTTAGAATCTAAAGTCAGTTTTCTTGAATAATTTTCACTCAAATTTCTACTCCATTTTTCAGTTCAACCCATTCAATGAGCCCGTCAACTTTCCATTATGCCTACAAAAGTCCATCATTCGCGGACTGTTTTTGCCCAGCGATTATTTCCTTGACATGTTCGCAGGAAGAGCCTCATCGAGTCAATTGAGGGCCAACCAACGGATCAAATACAAGGCACTTGTGGGAGCATTGATGCAACTGCGAGATTATTTGAAGAAAAATTTTGAAAACAGGGAAGACGAAACGGATATGGAAGTTGGGCAACAAGTTGGAGCAGTACCAGAAGGATCGGATGCACAACATCGAGTTGGAATGGAAGGACAACAAATTTCAGGGCAAACTGGAGTTGATCAACAACAACAGCGACAACAACAGTTTGGAGGACAACCTTTTGGAGCAGTACCAGCAGCTGTACAACAAGCTGGAGCTTGGGGACAACAAAATGCTGGGCAACATGCACAACAACATTATGGTGCCATACCAGGGGACCAACAACCGGATCAACATTTTAGACATCGAACAGTTCGGACCCGAGCGGTTAGCCTGGTGTTGATCAATCGTGATGGAAATGTTCAAATTGTGCAATTTGTGCCGCAACAACAACGAAGACATGTTGCGCAACAACAAGCAGAAAGATTGTTTCTGATGGGCATTGGCCTCATGATTTGGATCGCATTCGTGGCCATCAGCACTTTGTACTACTCTGGCTGGTTTCTNTACTTCAAGATGTTTATATCCTTTTCCGGATTTTTTTCCAAAAAGCACTAAATTTATATAATATAGTGAATCATGCTCTCAAAATTCATTTAATAAATTATAATTCGTTTCATAATTTCCGTTTGGTTATTATTCAAAAAGCTTATTAGAAAATTATACAAGAATGTATGTAGTGTTGTTGTTATTGGTATTATAAATTAACTTTCATCATTAACATTTTATTATTTTTGATTATGCCCATTAACATTTATTATTCAACATATACAAAAATCAAAGTAGAATTACCAAAAAATCGATCAAATTCATTACATAACATAAATCATTAAAATTATAAAGTGAAAAATTACATATTTAAAGACATTTTAATGGGCCTTTTTCAGGAATTTTTTTTACAAATTTGAAATTTAAAAGCGTGAATTGTTCGGAAAGTTTGCGCAATTTTGAACACAAAATTATAAAATTTTAGTTGAACAATATTTTTGTTTTTTTATAGTAATACTTTTCTTTTCTCTTTCCTCGCCTCATTTTTTCAACATAATGGGCGTGTCATTCCCTGGAATGGGCTTGGCCCTCCAATATGCTCTCCAAAAATTGCTCATCCTCACAATGTGTGATCGCGGAGGGATTTTTCCTAATGCAAATAAAAACCGCTTCAAAAAATTTTATAACTTAAAGGGATTTCCACATTTTTCTGACGCGGATTTTATTATGTATCAATAGTTGCATTTCAGCGTTTTTCATTTATAATTTAATTTTTTTAAATTTTTTTTGCCAGTTAAGAAAGAGTGTCCGAAAATCTCATAAATATACTAAAATAATTCAGGATGATTCTGCAATTCGTTCATTTTATTTTATTTTCTTTACTTTCACTGACAATTTTTTGTGCTTCCATTGATGCAACTCGAGAGGGTAAATTATTTATTTTTCAGAATCTTACTAGAGATATCAACAGCAGATCAAGTTCATATTATTATCAAAAAAATCCGAAAATCCAAAATTTTAGAGAAATAATTTGCTAACCGAGATATTTATCCACATGTATGTTAATTTATAATTATATTAGAGTTCAAAATTTTGAGAAAACCAGTGCCACGAATAGTCACATAGTAAAAAACAAAAAGTACGGTACGTGAGTTAGCATTTATCGTCAAAAAACGCCAGTAGAATGCATCACGTATTTTAATTAAATTTCGTGAACGAACTACGACGGGTTTGAACTGATGTTATCATCCATTTAAAATCAAGTTTTTGGCTATTTTTTTTTAGAATTATTAGGAGAAAGTGAAAATTTGTTGAATCCGGAACTCGAGAAGGACCTAAACGAGATTTCCGTGTTGATCCAAGCGAAAATTCCAGAGGAGCAAATTGGAGCAAAAATTGCGCAAATTCGGGAAAAATGGCGCGAAACTTTGGAACAATCGCGAAAATTGTACGAACTTTTCGAAAAGCGTATAAATGCCGAATTGGAGGAGATGGACAAGGGGAATGGGGGTAAATAGAAAAAAAGAAATATAACAATTTCGGATAAAAATCATTAATGATGTTTAATAAAAATATATCTTTTTATGATTGAAAATTTTTATGTAGGTACATCCTTGAAAAAGAGTGTTTAAAAATGTTCAAAAAATTTAAAAGTGAAAAATAACAATTAAAAACGGGCAAGTATTCGGAATTGTGGTCCCGTGGAAAAATAAATAACCGGGACTGAAAATCCACATCGGGGCTGAAAATCCAGTGTTTTCTGGGATCTGACAAATATGAGATTTGATTTTGTCCAAGACGAAATAAATATATTATTTTTCATCATTTTTACAATTTTCACATTCGGAAAAATATTTTAGGGATATGTATGAGATATGTGCAATCCATATACATACAAAAGTTTTTTCGGGTCAAACTTAATATGGTTCAAGATAATACAGTAATTCAATATAAGCGGCCAAAAACATTTGAAAATTAATAAAATATTTCATATATCTTTCAGCAGCAGGAGGACCTTCTTCATCTGACAACCAACCGAATAAAAATTTTGGATTCTTCAAAAAATGTTTAGTTGGAAGAGCTCAAATTGGTATGGGAAATTGATGCTAAGACTGTTCAAAAGAGTGGAACAATTTGATTGCAATCAGTTGAGGCGGAGGATCGAGAAGGACATTGTCAATTTGGAGGGCCAAGTGGTGGCCGACAGAGAGCAAAGGGAGCGAGCAGGTCAGTGGGATCTTGATCAGATTCTGAACAGAATACCTGTTAGGAATCAGAACAACAACCTGGTGATCGGAACATCAAGAACTGATGGCTAGGTGGTACCAGGGCTGGAACGGATGATCCGAAATCCGATATCCGTTACCCGAATTCCTATGTTTTTCTTGATCCGAATTCCGTTATCCGGCTTATTAGGCTTATCCGATCCGGCTTATTAGGCTTATCCGATCCGAATCCAGATAAATGAATTTGGAAAAATGACTATTTTAAGAGGTACGACCCCCAAAGTTGAGCGTTAAAATTCAGATTTTTTCAGCATTTTTCCTTACGAAAGAGGAACAAATTTTCAAAAATTTCCACGGCGGCCCCTATCGGGACCGCCGGCATACCAAACAGTTAATATTTTTTGGTTACTTATGGAGACGATTTTGAAGGAATTAAGAGAGGTAAAAAAGGTGAAAATAAGCATTATTGTAAATGTAAAGACAACAATGAAATAGTTGGTGGGAAAATACTGCATAAAATTGATTCAGGAGTAGCCAGTAGAAAGGGGGAATTCCCCCTGCCCCCCAAGATGCAAAGACCAAAAAAAATTCAATAGGGTCCCCCCAAAATTCAAATTTTTTGAGAATTTTTTTTTGGAAATTTTGAAGAAAAAATGACCGATTTCCCTTAAAAATCTCAAAGATTTTTCAAATTTTCTCCGGCGGCCCCTATCAGGGCCGCCGGAGATCCCCTCCCCCGAGGGTGAAGTGATTTTGTGCAATATAAATTTTCCATAGCTGATCCTACGTGTGCTTTGTTGTTTTTAATTTAACATAGAGAAAAATTCGCTTCGAAAAATTATAGGCTCAAATGAAGAAGCCAGATTTCCACATTTTTCTGACGCGCATTTTAGCACTCCTTATATCGTTACAATTTGCATCCCATTAATAAAGTCGTTTACTTTTTATATTNCGATTTTTTTCTATGTTTTTTCGTTACTGAATTTTTTTTTGGCAAGAAATTTTTGATCCGATATCCGTTATCCGAATTCCTATGTTTTTCTTGATCCGATTTTTGGGCTTATCCGATCCGTTATCTGATCCGAAAATTTCGTTGATCCGTTCCAGCCCTGGATGGTACTTGTGCGGTTTAGGAAAGTCCAAAAAAGGCTTTTAAATGCCTAGATGGAAGAAAGCAAAATAGTTCCCGAAATTCGAACACTGTTATACCGAAAGTCGAAAAATCTATACAGCAGATTCAGTATCTATCAGTTTCAGATTTCGGCCTAAAAGTAGTATTCGAAATACCTACCTATATCAAATTTCGCGCTATATCTGGATCAAAACTATCCTTCATGAGATTTTTTAGGCAAAATTATTCGTAAAAATTCTGATACTGAATCCCCCTCCTCTAACGGACCTAAACTGCAAAAGTACCTACTGATTCATAAAATGTCGATTTAATTTTTTTTGAAGGCATAGGGGTGGGAATCTGGTGGGAATCTGCGAAAATCTGAAACGAGCGATGGTGAACATCGGTGAATTAGGCGATGTTAACCGGGAACATTTGCAAGTTTTGGACGAATCCATTGAGGCGCTGAAGCGCCAATACAAACTTATGAATCCCGCGGATACAATAGCGTACGAGGTAAATAAACCAAAAATAAGCTAATTAAAGAATGCTATTTATAGTATATTAGGTAATCCTTCGGTTTTTTGGTTCTGTTAGGTTTTAAAATTTCCAGTTTTTTCGCAAAATTGTGTCCAATTTTGACCTCATGGAATTTAGAATCTAAAGTCAGTTTTCTTGAATAATTTTCACTCAAATTTCTACTCCATTTTTCAGTTCAACCCATTCAATGAGCCCGTCAACTTTCCATTATGCCTACAAAAGTCCATCATTCGCGGACTGTTTTTGCCCAGCGATTATTTCCTTGACATGTTCGCAGGAAGAGCCTCATCGAGTCAATTGAGGGCCAACCAACGGATCAAATACAAGGCACTTGTGGGAGCATTGATGCAACTGCGAGATTATTTGAAGAAAAATTTTGAAAACAGGGAAGACGAAACGGATATGGAAGTTGGGCAACAAGTTGGAGCAGTACCAGAAGGATCGGATGCACAACATCGAGTTGGAATGGAAGGACAACAAATTTCAGGGCAAACTGGAGTTGATCAACAACAACAGCGACAACAACAGTTTGGAGGACAACCTTTTGGAGCAGTACCAGCAGCTGTACAACAAGCTGGAGCTTGGGGACAACAAAATGCTGGGCAACATGCACAACAACATTATGGTGCCATACCAGGGGACCAACAACCGGATCAACATTTTAGACATCGAACAGTTCGGACCCGAGCGGTTAGCCTGGTGTTGATCAATCGTGATGGAAATGTTCAAATTGTGCAATTTGTGCCGCAACAACAACGAAGACATGTTGCGCAACAACAAGCAGAAAGATTGTTTCTGATGGGCATTGGCCTCATGATTTGGATCGCATTCGTGGCCATCAGCACTTTGTACTACTCTGGCTGGTTTCTGGGAGCATTCACCCTGAGCATGCTCTTCTGGTTCATCAACGATTGTACCGGATTGGCAGGAATGATCAATCTATGACAGTCTTATAAAAGATTTTTTCCGAAATTTTGAACGATTTATTTTGCTTTTTTTTGAAATATGAGAGAAATTCGATATTGTATCTAATGACTGAATAAAAAGGTTGCAAAATATAATTTTTTAAAACAAAATGAAGGCATGTTCTTGAGGAATATGTTTAAATTTTGTGAAATACCATTGTTCAGAGGGTCTAAAACAAGTTCTGCAATTTTCGAACATTTGGTTCATCCAAACGTTCTTTATTGATGTTTGATGTTCGGATGATGTTATGACTAGATATGTTAGAAAAACGCCTTTTATTAATTTTTTAAAAATAATCTTAACTTCAACGTGCTTTCAGGTTAGGAAATTTGAGGAAAAAATCTACGAGCTTTTTAGGCGAGTTTTAACAACATATGGCACCTTCTCCAATTTTTCTACCAAACTTTTACGAATTTCTTCCCATGATATTCCTTTAAACGTTTATTATGCTTTACGAAAATCGATTTATAATAATGTTATGTGCCTATGGTTCTGTCAATTTGTTATACATAGCATTTACCTAATTTATTTCTCAACCAATTTCAGGCATCGATTTCCGCCTTCATCTATTCTTGACTGTTGTTGAGCTTTATATTATGTAATTTCAATCATCAGTATGTGAGGTGTGGTCTCTCCCCTCCTCATTCAAAATCATACCTGAAAAAGGTGGGAGGTCGACCAAAATTTTTACCAAGGTAGTATAAAATTGCAATACCTCCTGACAAAAAATTTTTGATCGCTAAAATTTGAGTTTATAATAATATAGAAAAAATTTGAATCTACAGATTTTTGCTGGTTAAATGACATTGCAGCCCTCGCTATGATTCGATTCAATAAATGTTTAGCTAAAAAATGAGCCTATGCATATTTGTTGGCTCACTGTGTAAAAGTTATAGCCAAAACATAGATTTGGCCAAATTCACAGTATTTTGGCGCCATATTTTTTTCACAGACAAATTTTTTGACCCCGCTTCATTTCTTTAGGGTTCATTCGAACCATCTATAACCCGCAAATGTCTGCAAATCGTTTTTGCCAACATCGCTTGGTCAATCTGACAAGCGAGACAAAATGTAGTAGTGTCATGTCCAAGTTATGCATGTAGTATGTTGAAAAAGTTATGCATGTAGCATGTACTATATATATGACTAAATTTTCGTTTTGTCTTCATGAAAAGGTCGAAATTGATATTATACCCTAACCCTAATGTCCCTGACGACATCCCAACAACCGCTGAAATGTGTTGTATGTGCGCAGGAAGGTCAAGGACTGCATTTTGGCGTTGTGTCTTGCAGACCCTGTGCATCCTTCTTCAGGTGTAGTCGGTGCCTCGGTGCTAGTGCCAAATGGCAAAATTTTGGCCAAAACTTTTTTGAAGCATGCTAGACCAAAGTATGGTATAGGAGTATTTGCAGACAATTTTTCGAATTCCTTGTAAATTTTTATAGGTTTTATTTTTTTCTAAAAAACTCCATTTTTGCACATTTCGCAAGCTTCAAAAATTTTGGCGGAAATTCGAAAAATCGGTGCAGTAAAAATTTTTGTGAATAATTTTCTGCATGTATTTGTTTTTTATAGTTTTGGTCTAAAAAGATTTCTGCTTTTATTTGAAATTAAGACCAAATGTCCTAAAATTGTGGTAAAATCGCCATCCAAATTATTGCCTTTAGTGATGAAAATGGAAATATTTTTAAATTGAAAAATTCAAGCGCTGTAATGTTGAGAATCGTACCAATGCCTGAGGGGCACCAACTCCTGCAACATCCAACAGAGTTGGGTTTGGGTTTTAAAAATTTTGAGTGAAAAAATGCAAAAAATTCAGAAGGATCTCGCATTGAATGTAAGGCATGTCGAATGCGAATTTGTCATGCGGTCGGAATGGTCTACGAAGCACGAAAAACTCGAGCTGGAAGGTGAAGCGAACAATTCTAAATACATGGCCACCAATCGGACTTTTTAAAAGCCCTTCTAGGCCAAAACTCTAAAAAATTATACATAGGTATATATGTATTTTTTTTTATCTTTTTTGCCTAGCCAATTTTTTGAAATTAAATTTTTCGGGAAATCCGAAAAATTGGCTAGACCAAAAGACAGGGCACACTTTTCTGCAAATAATGGCTTTTATAATTATGTTTTTGGCCAAGCAGGCCTTAAATCAGACCGGTTACGATATCGGGATATCGGGTTAAATAGATCGGGTTACGTTAACCCGGGTTAGCTTAACCTAGGTTAAAGATGATGGTACGGATTAAGAAGGGTCGCTAACCCGGGTTAGTGGAACCTGGGTTAATCAATCAAGTCTTTACGCACAACGGCGCTAGGCCATTACCAAACATAGAAATTGTGTGAATAAAACAGTGTGAAAAATATAGAAATTGTCTAATAATAGATGAAGAAGAGTGAACAGGAACGAATGGAAAATAGATAAAGACAATACTATTTTTTTAGAATTGGCGATTGCCTCAGACAAAAGTCGATTAGTTTGGGCGGTAAGTTCTTCAAGAGTCATATCAAGAGGATTTCGAAATTTTGGTGGGGGAACATTTTCAATGGATTTGACACGTGAGGGGATATCTGATCTGAGAATGACAGAGTTGGCATAAACAATATAATCTTGTTGGGTTTGAGAACGTTTTTTAATGCATTCTTGGATCAACCTTGATCGTTCCTTGCGCTGTTCGGGTGTCATTGCTTCACGAATGCGGATTTCTTTGTAGGGCCCTTCTCGCACTTTTGGCCGGTTGCGCAGCACATGTCTGGCAGCTCCTTGCGTGGGCAGCATTACACGGATCGGCCGATGGCGGTTGGGCTGACGCTTTCCGAGGCGGGTGACCGCCGCAGGCAGGCACGAGTCCAGTCCGCACTCATTGAGCACGTCCTGGACCTGCGCCACATCCTGTTAAGGCTCTTAAACCCGGGTTTGCTTAACCCGAAGATGATGGTAAGGCCCCTGAGGATCCGCCGACATTTGAGGATTCGAACTCGACACTAGGCGACCCGACAGTAGAGGATCCCCAAACCCGACTATTTCTCACCGAACATGACTTTTCACGGAAAATAAACTCGAAAATCAATCTCAACTTTCTAAAGATGTGAAAATTTTGAGGACCGAGGCTTAACACGAACTAAAAATTTCATTTAATTTAAATTAAAATTATTGAGTCCTCAAATCTCGGGTCCTCAAGTGTCGGCAAACCATGTCGATAACTGTTACACCAACTGGAGGCTCGATAAATCTATTTTAGATTTGAGCAATTTTTCAGAGCGAAACTGCTTCAATTAAGTAGATACTATAGATAAAAATGATCTTTCTCAATTTAAACACTTTCACTTAAAGAATAAGTGAATGAATAATTTAGAATTCGAAAATTAACCCTAGAAAATTTTTATTATGAAAATCCAAACCCATCATTTTCACAGAGTAACCCTCTGCTGCGCAGACCCGTCAACTTTGCCCTGTGCATGTCCCGGTCCATCGTGCGCGGATTGTTGCTGCCCGACATGTACTTGCTGCATTTGCTTGCCGGCACAACATCGCACGCACACGTAGAGGCTAATCAGAGACGCAAGTACAAAGCACTGATGGGGGCATTGGAGAAACTGCGGGACTATTTGAAGAAACATGTCGAGAATGGAGAAGGACAACAGGTTGGAGACGTACAAGGAGGACAACATGATTCAGAAGGTGCTGGGTCGTTACAAAAAAATATCAAAACCCAATATGTTCTCCAAAAGCTTTTTGTTAAGACCAAAACTTACAGCGACATAGTTGTGTAGAATTAGGCTCTATCTTTTGGTATTTTTAGCTTTTCGAAATTCGAACAAAAGGTTCCTTTTTAATTTTGAAAAACTAAAAATGCCAAAAGATAGAGTATAAAATGATGCACAACTTTGTCGTTGGAAGTTTTCGTCTACCAGGTCTGAACCAAAAGTTTTTGGGGAACGTATTGGGGTTTGATATTTCTTTGTAACGCTCATCTTGATATTTCTTGATTTTTTTTGTTAGACATGACACAATTCAGAACAAGCTAATCGACAAATTGCCGGAGAACATGGACAACAAGATGGAGCTGTGCCAAGCGGACAGAATGTCTCAGGACAACATGAACATCCAAACATGACCCATGATGAGCAACAAGTTCTAGCTGTCCTGGGAGCTAATGCACCTTTAACGGCAGGATCACATGTTGGAGGACAACAAGATTTCCATTTAGTAAAACCCGCGCAACGAATCAGATGGCATCTGGTGGTGCCCGGAATTTTGGTCTGGACAGCATTCCTTGTCCTGATGGTGCTATACGCCCCAGGGTTTTTGATCGGATTTTAGGCTGCCAACATTGTCGATTGGTTCCTGAAAGATTGCACTGGTCTCACTCGGAACTTCTACCTGTGATCAAATTATATGCGTTTGCCAGAAGTGCGTCAAGAAAATGCGTCAAAATACAGCGTTATAAGCAAAAAATTCTATAAGGAAGATGTGAAGTTCCAATTTCTTAACAATCTTATTCTTCCTATTATGTGCATAAAATTGGTCCCTTTTATCATTTTGATAATTCCTTTGATAAAAAAAACAGTTTGAAAAATTCGATGAAAGTGCTTGGATTTTATCCTATATTCCGGTTATTACTTGGAATTGTCTTTAAATTATTTTTAATATACTTATTGTTCTCCTTCTTTAGTGCTCTCTATCTCGACTAGGCTCGATAAAAAACAAATTAGGTACCCCTCTCAAAAAGGAAGATTTTTGCCAATAAATTAATACTAAAAAAAGTTAATTCTGGGTTGATAAATTGAAAAATTGCAGAATTTCCAAGTTGAAAAAAATATTATTGTCTATTTTTCACAAAAAACCTTTTTAATAACAACAAAACAACATTTTATTAACCATTGAAATAAATTGAAAAATATGTAAATGATCAGACATTGGTTTTCTTCTACTATATTTGTTTTCTCTCCAATCGATCAATCTTCCAAGTTGCTTAAATCACTAAAAGGGGGAGAAATATATTAAATCAACGGAAAATTATAAAAGACATTTTTCTCAAAATTTAATTAGAAATTTTTCAATATCTCAAAAAATGCCAGTGCCAACTAGGGCAGGCTTCTGATCGAAAAATTTTCAAAATAAGGACGTCAAGATCAAAAAATAAGGATTTTCATTACTAAAATAAACAAAAATAAGGACGCTTCAAAAAATGTTTTTATACCACTTGAAATTCAAAATAATGAATCAAAAATCGTATTTTTCGCCACTCATAATCAATTTGAGCAATTTGGGGGTTGAAATAAGCAATTCATAAAACTGGGAACAAATCGAGATCATAAATGAAGGAATTTCGGGTGCCTGTCCAGTGGGCCGAACAAACGAAAAAACTCTTTCCAGGCTTGCATTTTTTTGAAAAATTTCATAGTGTAGGCAGCCGGCGGTCCCGATAGGGGCCGCCGGAGAAAATTTTGAAAATTTAGACCTGATTTTCTTTAGAAAATTGATCATTTTTTGGACATATTTTGGAGAAAATCCATTGTGTAGGCAG
>LDKF01004439.1:1054-11583 GCA_001026735.1 Rotylenchulus reniformis | reverse complement strand
AATCATCTAAAAATAACTTCCCGGGGGTAAAATTTGACGCTGAATCCGAATCTGACGTTCATTTTGACTAATGCGTCATTTGACGTCACTTTGATGTTGAAATATTCGTTTGCGGGTTCTACTAAATATTCGTTTGCGGGTACTGCATCTCAGGAGCATTAAAATTAATAAATGATCTTTTTTGAAAAATTTACATCAGATGACGCATTGCGTCAAAAAGAATGTCGACATCGGATTCAGCGTCAAAAATCACCCCTGGAAAGCTATTTTTGCAAAAAAAATGAAAAAATTTTTTGAAAAATTTTGACGTCAGCGTCAAAAAGTTGCGTCAGATGACGCAGGACGTCAAAATGGACGTCGGCATCTGATTCTGCGTCAAAAACTGCCCCTAGGATGTGATTTTGGGCCATTTTTGGGTCTTCGGTTTTTTTCAAAAAAGGGGGGAACAAACTGTACTACTATTACCGAATTTTCGGGTCCCGATGTTTTCTATAATTTCTGGTCCCAATTCGATGTTATACCCCATTTCATGAATAAATATTGCTAAATATTACATTAGGAATGATTTTGAAGCGTTTTTAGCAAAAAAATTTTTTTTTGGAAAATTTGACCAAAAAAGGGTACCCAAATTGCATAAGTACCGACCCCGTGTTGAAGAAAACGAAAAGAGTGCTCATGACGAGTTTGATGTGAAAAATAGAGCAAATTATTAGCTACAGAATGGGCCTAAGCTCATTCAAATTGGCCCAGTCTAAAAAAGTTATGGCCAAAATAATCATTCGTGCGAGCCTTTTTTGTAAATTGGCCGATACGTGTGATATTTTGGCCATAACTTTTTTTAGACTTGGCCAATTCAGATGGGCTTAGGCTCATTCTATAGCTAATAATTTGCTCTATTTTTCACATCAAGCTCGTTTCTCTAGGTTTCGTTTGAACCAAGTTATACATGGAACAGTGCTTTTCGTTTCAAAGTTCTCGCAAAATTTTAATTCTGCACAACTTTGCCTTTTATACATTTGGTCTAATAGGTCTAACAAAAAAAAGTTTTAGAGGACATATTGAATGTTGATTTATTTTTTTAAAACGCCATAACACCGATTCGATGTATGGGAACCGTGCTGATGAGCCAAAATGACCTTGTATCAAAAAGAACGAAACAAAGCTATTAATCATCAATTGGAAAATGAAAAGCAAAATTACTTAGGGTGTGCAATAAGTTTTGAGCCCTCCTCGCATTTTTAATGAAAACATTTTTTAAAAAACCAAATTAAATAGAATCAATCCTCTAAATATCCAGCTTTATAATCGACCATATATTAACTCTTTTTTTTTTAGCAAAAGACCAGGCTATTAACTTTAAAATTTGGAGATTTTTGAAGCAAATTACAAATTGAACCCATTTTTGACATGGTCTGTAATTGGACCAATTTTTCACTACAACGTAATGGGCTAGAGAACCAAATCAAATGACATTCTGATAGAGCATTATTTGAAGAATATTCAGGGTAAAAATGAGCTTACCAACTTAGCTCGTCATTTTTTATAGAGGCTCTTTTTTAAGCGTGTCGATTTTGAGCCAATTGGCCAAAAATACAACCCACAGGAAAATTAAGAAGAACAGATCAGGAGAATCGAATTTTTGAGTAATATGACCTAATTAGGCCTAAAATTATTGAAAAATAATGGTTTATTTCATTAAGAAAGCCTCACTGTTGAAATTTCAATTTTACTCCCCGAAAATGGCCTAATTTTTAGGGGGTTTTGACGACCTCCCACAACCTTTGTTTGAAATTTTGAAATATTTCTTTGATATATCTTAAAAGAGGGTATTTTATTCTATATTATTCCGCTGATTTTGTTTTTCCATCTTAGCGGAATAGTTCAGTTTGAGGCCATTCAAAATTTCTGCTTGAATGTCATTTTTAGACACATTTATGATAAAAATAAAAATCATAAAAATTTTTTATTAAGGATTTGAATTTATTTTCCTAATAATTATGAAAGAGGATATTTTGGCCTACAATCTAAAAAAAAAGCACGAGAATTGATGCTGAAATAACAAAGTTATGAATTTTTAAATATAAAACTATAAGGAGGGCTCAAAACTTATTGCACACCCTAAGTATATACATGAATTGTATGGTCTAAATTTTTTTTACAGAATTTTCCTTTTTGACAAAAAGTTTTCAAAAAATTAAATACAAAAAAAAAGATTCAAGTTGCGGCAATCCTTATCAATTGGGGTCCCGAAAATAATTATTTTATTTTACAGCGTAAACATGCATTCTGGGGCGTTTTCTGGTGCGCTAAACACGAATCTAAACTCCGTTGTGTCATTCATATATTACATTGTTAGACATGTTTAAGACATCCCTTACCAAGATTATTCTAAAAGCTTAATAAAGCTAATTTAACTAATAATTTGAATTGCAAAATATCAGGATCAGACAAAATCGATCAATTGTTACCAAGATTATCATCAGACATCCTTACCAAGGCAAGGCATTTCAGCAGAAGAAATTAAATTTGGAATGAGTGTAAAAAAGGTACATTATTATTCTTTTCAGCGCTAAAAACCTGTAATTTAATCAATTAAAAACATCTTGGTCATCTTGGTAACACTACGGTTACAATGTGTCCGCAATCCGCGTCCGCGTTCCCTTTGTTGGGTTTGCGGATGTCAACGCGGACCGCAAAACGGATGAGTTTGCGGATGACAGCGCGGATGCATTGTAACCACCCAACGCGGATTGTAAAACGGATTGTAAAACGGATACAAACGCGGATGCATTGTAACCACCCATTGTAACCACCCTTGACGGACGCGGACGCGGAAGTGCGCGGATGACATTTCGGACGCGGACGCGGACGAGGAGAAAGTGGTTACAATGACTAAAATTTTGCGGAATGCGGACGCGGATTGCGGACGCGGACAATATCAAAATATTTGGGCTTCACCCCAAAATATGTACAACCCAAAATATGCCCACGTTAAAGGTGGACATATTTTTGGTCGAAAAATACTGTATGTAACAAAATGCCTAAAGGACGAAATGTCTAAAAACAAATTACGGCATTAATGAATTAATTAAAAATATGGTAAAAATTAAGAAAAAATAAAAAAATTAAATAAAATAGATTTGAGTCCTTTCCAAGTGAAAAATAAGAGGCAGGACTGTTCAATAGGTGAGTGCTGAAAGGTTATTAATTTTTGATTAGAAATCTTATTGTTGGGCTCGCCTTCGGCGAGCCCAATAATAAAATTTCTAATTAAAAATTAATAATCTTCCAGCCCGCACCTATTGAACATGGCATTTGGCCTAAGCCCCCACGGAAAACGGTAGATAGCCGGGTTTTGGCGATGTTTTGTCCTTTAGGCATTTTGTAACTCCCTTTGAGTTGGGCCAATTTTGGGTTGGAGTGATTTTGGGTTGACACCAAATATTTGATATTTCATCCGCGTCTGCATCCGTCTTTGCGGACCGAAAAGTCATCCGCAAAATGCATTTTGCATTGTAACCACCCATCAAAAATTTTGCGGACGCGGATTGCGGACACATTGTAACCGTAGTGTAAGGGATATCTTAAAGGTGCTGGGTCGTTTTGCAAAAAATATCAAAACCCAATATGTTCCCTAAAAACTTTTTTGTTAAGACTTGTCAGACCAAAACATCCAGCGATACACATTGTGTAGAATTTTATGCTCTATCTTTTGGTATTTTTAGTTTTTCGAAATTCGAACAAAAAGTTCGAAAATTTTCAAAAATATCGAAAAATAGGGTATTTCACAAAAAATTCGAACTTTTTGTTCGAATTTCGAAAAACTAAAAATACCAAAAGATAGAGTATAAAATTCTGCCCAACTTTGTCGCTGGAAGTTTTAGTCTAACAAGTCTAACAAAAAAGTTTTTGGGGATAATAATTGGGTTTTGATATTTTTTACAAAACGACATAGCACCGTCTTGAACATGTCTGACAATGTAATATGTGATAGAACGGATTTCAGATTCAGATTCATGTTCAGCGCATCAGAAAACCCCCAGAATGTGTGGTTTTAAAGGAAAAATAATTTTTACTTTTCGGGATCCCAATTGGTAAGGATTGCCCAAGTTGCCACGGCAAAATAATAATTTAAAAAAAAACAAAGTTGTTGAAAAGGAATTAAAATGGAAATTTTAGTTTTTAAATATTGATTTGATTGTGATTTTTAAATCGATGTTATCGAAAGTTGACATCAACAAATCTTGGACAAGATGGGTTCGAATTTTGCATATGAAATCGAAGGTGTTGAATAGGCACCCTATCAGTTGGGCAGTGATCATTTGGGCAGTAAATAAAATTTTTTTTTTTTTTTGTAAATTCTTAGAGGGCTCGGATTTTTCAAAATTTCAGAAATTTTGAAAAAATTTTGAATATTGTCCATCTTTCACTTTGACTTTGAAATCACTTCTAATTTCCTGATTCTAATGACTAAGGCTTATGATTTTTTGAAAATTCAGGCCTGTGAAAAAGTTAAAAATTCAAAACCTGTAAAATTTTTTGAAATCAGAGGCCTATAAATTTTTTTAAATTCAAGACCTGTAAAAATCACAAAATAACTCAAAGATTTTTAAAAATCCGGGCCTGTAAAAATTTTGAAAATTCTTAGGCCTGTAAAAATTTTGAAAACTTAGGCCTGTAAAATTTTTGAACCTGTAAATTTTAGAAAATTAAAGACCTCTGAAAAATCGGACTCTATGCCTATAAATTATTATTTAAAATTTTTATTTTAATTATTAAAAGATGTTTTGTTTGATTTTTGTCATTTGTATTTTTTTATTCACTGCCCAACTGATCACTGCCCAACTGATCGGCTCCCTTTGAATACAGTCAGCAGCAGGTGAGAAAATCCGAAAACTCCGATTTTCAGGGAATTTCGATACGAAGTTCGATTTTTTGACCCTTACACTAATACTCGAGTTTTCGCAAAAAAAACATGGACATGTAATACCTCATTTTGCGCAGCTCGCCGAGCTTTTTGCATCGACTGATGCAAAAAAACAAATTCCGAAAAACGAAAAATATCATTAATTTACAAATTTTTTATATTGCAAGTAATTCTCAGGCCGGGAATTCGCCACCGATGGGCAACCTTTCACGTTTTTTCCCAAATACCCATCGAAGGTGTTTCTCTAAAAACATAAACAGAATTCTCGATCGGCGGTTACCATTTATTTTTTTTTTGTAATTATATAATAGGTAGCATTTTTTGTGTCCTCTTATGTAATTCAATTCTTACCTATTTTTTGCTTTTGCTTATAAAAAAATAGGTTCCAAATTTTCCAGTCCAAAATTTTTTCCAAATATGCGCGAAAATTTGGCCAAATCCGACCTAAAAATACAAAAATTTTTGCTCAACAACATATTAAACTAAATTTTGCAGAATTTTGATTTCTCGAAAATTTTAAAAATTTTTAAGGAACTTCGAGAACTAAAAGGGCCATACCTATAATGAAATTGGCCCAGCAAGCTTAAAAAATTTTTAGGCTTTAATTGGACCATTTGGCTTTTTTGACACCATAACAGCAGTAAAATTTTCGTAAATTTTCATTCCGCTCAGTTAGTTTGATAAATTTAAACACGAAAATTCTTCTCCTTTCACTGACCTTCCCCTCTTCCCCATACCAGCATATCCCTTGTCGATCTTGCAGATTTTTGGTCATCCCTCCCCAAAAACATTGTCGTCAACGGAGGAGGATGACCTCCACCACCACGAGGGGAAAAGGTCGTTGTCATCCCCCTTAGAGGGGCAAAACCCAAACTTTTAATGGGAGGAAAAAATTTCGAGTTTCGGACTATCTTGAAACGAAATTTTGGGATATTTACCCGGTTAAACAGTAGCGATAGGGCAAAAGGATCGGAGCCGGACCCCGAACCCGAGACCTCGAAAAACACCGATCAACTCTCCAAAATCATTCAGGGGGAGGGGGCATATCGGGGTGATTTTTCGGGGTCCAGAACTGTTGTCCCGAAAAAAAACCCCGACGGGGCCCCAACCCGATCCGAAAATCAGGGTAATTTTTTTATCGTCCCTCAACCTCTCGCAATCTTTACGGTTTTTTGAGGTATAATAGAGTACTTACTACACAATGCATATCTTGACATTCCGAATTTCGGGCATTTAAGGACAGTTTTTTTTTGAAAATTTTTATTCCTTTGAGTTGGTGGTCGATTTTGCATTGACTATTAAGGGTGTCTAATTAAAGACTCCTTGATAGAGGGTTTCGGTTCGATTTCTGAAAATCTCGAAAAGTTCGATACATTAACATACATTTCTATATGCAGAATTTATAGGGTGTTTTTAGGGTTATGCATAGAAATTTTCATGGATTACGGTATTCCTAAATTACAGCTTTTTATTTTACGGAATTCCATATTTCACCGAACTTCCGGTTCCATTCACCGCCCTTCTGCTCCCTATTCCAATTCATTCATTCATCGATTTGCTAAAGCAAAACTCGCGCGCAAAAACTGGTTCCACCACCCACCTTCGTCATCGGCGCGGTGATCGGCGGCGGCGGCGGGTTTGAAGAAGGGTTTCCCCCTCCAGCAGGGATTTTGTCTTTCCCAAGCTGATCTGATCAATCCCTTCCCCGATCTGCTGATCCTCAAATTTAATTATTCAATTTTGGAGGCACTCAGGTGGAGCAAAGAAAGAGCATGAAGAAAGGATTCAATGCCTCCAAATGCCTCCAATCGCATTATTTTTTTTTACTTCCGCAAAATTTCCGATTTTTTTCCGACTTTCAGACTTGCGTAAAATTCTTAGCTTTAATTTTTCCAAAGGCCTCGATACCCATAAAAATTCGCATTATTTTTTTTTGCATTATTTTTTTTCAACATCCGCAAAATTTTCTGCGATTTTTTCCCGACTTTCAGACTTGCATCAAATTCTTAGCTTCACTTTTTTTCAAAGGCCTCAATATCCATGTGCAATAAATCGCTTATATGCTAGCTTCATAAAAGTCATATTTTAGAGGCCTTAGGACCCTCATTATTCTCCCCTAAGAGATTTTGTTCCCTTCAAAATTTTCCTAGGCCTTCTTCAAACCCTCAGATTTTTTACATACATGCTCAACTTCCCCTAAAATCTAAATCATCCGATCAGCTTACTATATGATATACGCCAATATTTGGAGATCCAATGATCCAAAAATTGTACTTTTTCCTTTGCAAAATTTTGCATTCGGATTTTTTGCGATTTTATCGACTTTCAGACCCGTATAAAATTTTTAGCTTTACTTTTTTCCAATATCATCAATACTCAACAATATCCAGTATATCTTTTAGGAAAGGCCGATTTATATTTTGGAGGCTTTCGAAATCTTTTTAGTCCCCCCTATAAGAGATTTTTCCGCGTTCAAAAATTTTTTCCCAAAGCCTTCAACTCCTTCGATTTTCGACATCCATCTGAAGTTAGAATTGAAAATTAGGTCTTTCTCGGCGGGTGAACCGCAATAAAATTTCATGGATTACTTAGTGGGTAATGGTGTAGTTTTATAGAAAACAAGCTTGGAGGTTCTAATCCGCTCGAGTAAAATTTAGTTTTTTAGACGGAGGATATATAGGATATACGGAGGACCCAGACATTGTATAGGGTAGGAAAAAATTTCAAAAATTTTCCGGGAAAATGGGCACCTAAAATACACAATTCTAATAATCCAACCTAAGAAAACTCTTTCGGAAGAGCTTGAGGAGGAGGACCACTCGTCATTTGGTGGGAGTGGAACCCCGTCGATTTTGTTTGACATGTATCTTCCTAAATTCACAAAAATTTGCGGATTTTCTGCGATTTTTAGACATATTGGGCCCCCATATAACACTTTGGCTCCAAAATTTCCACAAGGTTTTTTATCCCTTAGCTTCACTAAAAGGCACTCGGAGTTGCAAACTTCAATCCCTCATATCAGATTTTTAAAATCCTTAGCTTCCACAACAAGTTTTACCAAATCAGATTTTCTAAGCCTCCCAGCAAATTTTTAAATCTCTAACCCAGCAGCAAAACGACTATGCTAAACCCTCCAAATCCAGGGGTTTTTTTTCGCATGAACCTGGGGAGGAGGAAGCCAGCCCCATTGGGTTTGGAGTGGAACCCGTCCAGGATCCGGAGGGCGTTAATGTTTGACATGGTTGTGGTCGTGTTCCTAAATCATCATCATCGCCCGATTTCTCGCCTTAATTGGACAGCGTTGGGGCAGCAGTTTTTTCCGACCAATTTTCTGCAAAATTTTGGGGACGAAAATTCCATCGGACCCTTACGGGTTTCCTTCAAATCTCTTCTCACGAAATGATGAATTGAAGTTCCAATAATTAGCCCCATTTTTACATTTCGCAAAATTTTGCAACTCTAATTTTCTGCGATTTTCAGATTTTCAGACCCTAACTACTAATTGCTTAGCTTCAGTTTTTCCAAAGTCATCAATTGTGAGAAGCCTCCGAACCGTCTGAATTATAATTCCCTTACTGAACCACCCTAAAAACTTTTAAACCTCTAATTTTCCAAGGCCTCCAAATTCCCGGATTTTCTTTTTCTTAATCTCTGCCAAAAAATGCATATTATAGGTTTTTCCAGGCCTAGGCCTTCTTTATAGGTTTTTTTTGTTTTTTGTTTTTTTTTGTAAACCTAACCCAAAGAAATTATCCAAACCATAAATCACTGAAGAGGTTTTCACATGAGCCTGATGAGGCTGTAGGGTAGTTTTCCGATCAATTTTCTGCAAAAATTTTGAACATTTTGGAGGTGAAAATAGCCGAGAACCCTCCTCCTGCCCTAATCTGTTCTCAAATCGATTCGCTCTGTTCTTAATCGTCCCCCAAAAATCTTCCATACCCATCATCCATCTCCTTCTTCATACATGTTGTCCCCCTGCGCAACAGCCCCCATTTTCGTCGTCCTCCCTAAACCGGTGATTTGCGCATCTCATCTACTTCCCCAGTACCGCGCCGACTCCCATGTTGGTCCTTATCTGTTATCAGAGATCCATCTAATCGGATTTGGCCTTGTTTACTAGGGATTGCGCGATGCTCTGTGGAAAACAATATGGTACACTTGTAGATAGGGTAATTGTACGGGTTCGGGGACTCCGGCCAATTTTCGTGACAGGATTTGCCTAAGTCGATCCCGAATATCCCGAAAGCTGATTCAGATCCCGGTCCTGAGTCCCCCGATCCCGAAACTTCCGGCATCCCAATCCTGTACAATCCTATACTTCTATGTAGATTAAATGAACGATTTTTGAAATCCCAGTGAAAATCCAATTCCCGTACAATTCCGCGCATCGCCTGAGTTTTTATTACAATCAACTAAAAATCTAAGATGTTGTCAAACGCTTGATTTTTCGCAACGTCGAACTCTTAGATTTTGCTTATAGATGAAAAATCTGTTGTCAGTTTTGGATCCAAAAATGAAGCGCGGAATTGTAAATGCGTTTGTAATAACCAACATAGCAAAATATCGCTGATCGAAATTCGAAATCAAAAATACCCTATACCCCTCAAATTGTTTCTTTTATCGCGAAACGCATATTTTAAACTTCCTTATGGGGCGTCTGAGCATACTGTACCTATTTTGGCCCTCCTAAGACCGACCATCTTTTATTTGCGGGTACCGTCGGACAGTTTCCCTGTTCCTGATCACACCCACCAAATGTTCATTTATATTTTCGAGAATCACGGCCGTTTTTGAAGAGCGCGTCGCGCAAGAGTTAATTAATTAATAGGGTAGAGGAGGTTGTATCAGGCGCCCCTGATCACCTTCAGCATCATGATCATGATCTTGATCACTTTCCCCTTCCCCCCTCCTGTACCAAATCGAAGAGGCATAACCAGAGCCTTCAAAGTCGTCGAGACTCTCGAGAGTTGTCCGCTCCCAACCCATCCATCATCCATGGGTCCGATCGGCGGGAGGTCGTCCTCCTCCTCCTCCTCCTCCCTAATACTTTCTTCGCCAATCACCCCCTCCATAATGCCCAGCAGAGCAGTCCCAAATCAAAAATTGGTGCAAATTGGCGGTGAAAACAAAATTCCATTTGTGCTATTTGTAGTTAAGGAGATTATTCTCCCCATTTTTGGACAGAAAAATGTAAAATTTTTAAGTGTTTTTAAAAGGAGGTTCCAAGGGCGTAAATTCAAAATTTGACATGCCAGAATTGACGCAAACTGAACTGAATTCCGCGTGAGGTCACACGAATTTAAGAGTTTCACGCGGGATCATGTCATGACATGATTAAATATGAATAAAATTGTTGAGGAGATTGGAATCCAAAAAAAATTATTAATTTTTACATGGGCTGATTTCGCGTGAAACTCAGGACTTCTAGGCCCTTGAAAACCTTTCCTCTAGAACCAGGTTTTCACATCAAAATTTTTCACATTTTTCTTCCCAAAAACGGAGGGGAATCTTCTCCTTATACCCTCCATCATTTTCCATTTTTCGTACATATTATAGACTTTCCCTCCACTCGATTGGTCGTCGTCGCCAATTTTCATTA
>LDKF01004433.1:3363-16098 GCA_001026735.1 Rotylenchulus reniformis | reverse complement strand
GGTAGGGGGGGGGTTGACCCCCCCTTATTTTTCTATGATCCTGATCAAAACTTATCACAAAGGAACCACACACATCAATCTGGTGCAGGATCAGCTCGTTGACCTGGTTGTCGTTCAAACTCTTGACCAGCCCCGTGGTGGGCGGAGTGCCTTTGTGGTGGGCAAAGCGTTGTTCCTGCTCCGGCGAAATTGGGACGCCCTCCAGCCTGCTCTCAAAGCACACTTGGTTCCAGCGCATTGAGTCTCCCTTAAGCGATTTGAAAATTTAAAAAAAATTAAAAAAATAAAATTTCTAAAAAAACTCACCACCGCGGGCATTTTGATGTCCTTCAGAAGGTGTCGAGGTGCCTTCACAGCCTCAATGGTGGATCTTGCCAGGGAGAATGCGTTGCTCTAAAAAGGTCAACAAATAAAAAATCAACATTATCAGAATTAAAATCAAAAAAGATTTTATTAAAAATATGAAAATATGCGAAAATTGCCAAAAAAGTTTCTATAAAATTAATCTTTTTGTTGGAAGTTTCACGAAATTCAAAAACTGAAAATTGACAAAAAAAAGTGTAATAAAAAAATTTCTATAGTACAAAAATTTTCTCGATCAATCGGACCTTTGCGATGCTCCATTCCTTGTCCGGCCCAAATCTGGACGTGATGGGACTCTCCGTGGCACAGAACGACGGGTTGGTGACCGACGTTTTGGAGGAGGACACACTGCTGACCCGCTTGAACACTTCCGCCGACGCCACCGCAACCTCCGGCACTTGCTCCCGCCCGACCACAACCTAGATTACAAAAATGAATTTTAACATATTAAATATTAATATTGAATGAAGATCAAATCAGAAGGACCAAAAATGGATAAAATAAAAGGAAAAAATAAATAAAAATTAGGTTTTTAAATTTGAGAATTCAATCCGATTCTCTAATAACTAACTATTCTCAAATTTTTGTCGTTTTTCTCTCGAATCATCTTGTTGAGACACTTTCAAAAACAATGGACTAATAAGAAATGGCTCAGAGTCGAATTCTACCAGGTCGGGTCATAAAAAATGGCCGTTTTTTATAAAAAAAATTTTAAACAAAAAATTGAAAAATAACAATCAAATGAGAAGCATTTGAAAAACTTATTCAACAAAGTAATCACCGTGTTTGTGGACTACCTTAAGCCAACGAGAAGGGAGTTTGCGAATACCCGAACGAAAAAAATCTGAGCCGATCTTTGAAGTAAGGTACTGCCCCACCGCCTCCTAGACCTCGGCTTCTTCCGTGAACTGCCCCCTCCGTAAGAAACCATTGGGGAAGAATAATTTAGTGGTAATTTTAAGTGCATGGTCTAAGGAATAAGACGGGGTGAAAAGCACTTTTCTATCGAATGTATAAGTAGAGTAATCAAAGTTGACATTTGAGTGCCAGATTGGAGCATCCCTAAAGGGTAAGACATGACCTATTCAACTTTCTATAAAAAATTCAGAAACGAGTTTGTTATGACTTTTATCAACCAGAATAGTCAATATAGGATTATATTTATCAGCTTAGGATTAGAAGAGGGGTATTTACCAAACTTTAAGCCATGAAAAGACCCAAAAATCCATAAAACCCAACTTTCCGAACGAGTAGGGATCGAGAGACCAAAATTAAATTTTCCAAGACTTTAGCCAATCAATTTTTTGCAGAATATAGCTCTAATTAACCTATTTTTCATCATATTTAATCATCTTTGTAAAATTTTGGCTATTTCTTTTACTAGCCAGAATTGAAAGGCAAGTCATTTCTCGTTGCTGTTTTGGTGAACACACTTATGACCGGACCTTTATGAAACCAAAAAAATTTTCTTAGGAAAAGTTTCTGGAACCAATGTTATTTCATAATGATAGGTCTATATCTTAGCTATAATTTCGCGCGGAAAATTTCTCCGTATAATTTTCCATTATCAGTCAGGACCTTTTTGTCCTCGATGAATGGACTTTTGGACTCTCTTTTAAGTTTGGTGCTTCTGTGTCTTAAATGGATTTATAGAATTGTTTTAACGTTATTAACCGAAGGAATACACCCGTTATCAATGCTTTATAAAAGTTTAAGATCGCTTGCTTTGCATTTTTCCAGTTTTCGAGTTTAATGTGTAAAGTAGTATTGAATTTTATACTTACCTTCGGTCATTTTCTAGCTTAAAACTTTTTTGAAAAATGCTTTTATTGAGTAAATTTGGTAAGATACTGATGGGTAACCTCCCAATGATAAGATACTGATGGGTAACCTCCCAATGAATAGAATTTGCACAAAAAAGTCAATAAAAATGCTTATTTTTAAAAAGATAAATTGAATTTTTCACAAGCGGCCATTTTTTATGACCCGACCTGGTAAAACTAAGGACAAGCTTCCAATCAGATCTAGAAAACCCCGGTTTTTTTTTTGTTCAATCGACCCCAACCCCATACTTGCTGCATATATTCATCCACAGTCATCGCGGGTTTGTCAAGGTCCACCTTGCTCCGGTCAAATTCGCCCACCTGATAAAATGCGTCCTGTTCCATTTTCAGATGAGTTCCTTTGAAAATTAAATTAATCTTTTTTTTTTACAAATTTAATCAAAATGTGAAATAATGAGAGTCTTAAATCAAAATAAAAGACAGAACATTTAATTGTTGTCTAAATATTTATTTTATTTTTAAAATTTGGAAAATGGAGATTACAACAAGAAACAATCAGCTAAAACAATAAATCCTCTTTAAACATGTGCAACTCGAGCAGTTTCCACGCTGTTGCTGGATTGAATTCCTCCATGTCCCGGCAAAGAACCTAAATTTTTAGCTAATTAAAAAAATCTAGGGCTTAATTTTCGCTAAATTTTCATTTCCCACCCAGAGATGTCTCATCCGAATGGCCTTGTTCGGGTCTCCTTCCACAACTTTGCCTTCACTGTTCTTCACCACGTTGATCATGAACACTTGGAACTGGATCACCAGTGTTGGGCCCTATATTTATAAAAAAAAATCAAAATTTTCAGGGTCTTCTGCGCCGATTTTAATTACTTTTAGATTATTTTTTAATTTATTAATTTTTTATTAAATTTTATTAAAACCTGACCTGGTCAGTCATGTTGCCGGTCAACATCTAATTCAAAAAATAAATAAATAAATAAATTAATTAAATAAAAAGGCATTATAATGTCACTTCAACTTTGCTGACATCGATGATGCGCGAATCTTTGGTGTGAAATCCGATTTTTGCGTATTCTTTGAGTGCGTTCGTGATCATGTTGTAAGCCTAGAAAATTTTCGTAAAAAATTAATTTCAAATAATTTATTTTTAGCCCTTTAACCCCTTTCCTCCAAAAAACCTTACCTTTTCATAGCACCAATCCCGCAGCACTTCAAACTCCATCTGATAGGTGGCCTCGAGGATGTTGGGGATGATCTCTTTCTCGCAAAACCGAAGCCATTCGTGTTTGTTGAATTCGGGGTCAATTTTCATAATTTCAGACAGAACAACCGACACATTGTCTTTGGATTCTTAAAAAAAAAATAAATATAATAAAAATAATTTAAAAGAAATTTACCCAAGGCCATTTGCACCCGTTGCACGGTTGAACGAACTCCGCGCACAAAAATGTTTTCGCTCTCATCCATGCGGTTTTTCCAGTCGAGCCATGCTTAACGATAAATAAAATTTATTTAAAAAATGCCGAATCAAATAAATCACTGTTGTAGTAGGGATTTGACTCGGTGAATGACTTCCAGCCGGCATACCACCGGGATTCTTTGTGCAGCTCAATGCCTGTTGCCTCCCTAAAATTTATAGACTTAAAATTTAGACTTTTGGTACATAAAAAAAATAATAATATTATCATCTCAATTAATAGAAATTTTGTGTTGTGACATGGTAATGATTATGAATCAGCAAAAAAATTTCTGGCGCTACTTGGAAAGTGGAGGTATTGAAAACCCATTTAACAGGGAGACCCTTTTCATATGAAATCCAAAGAAAAATTTTTCCTCGATTTTTTAATTGTTTAACTATTTTTTGAGCAAGAGTTGCAAAAAAGAGCAAGAGTTTTTTTTTTCCTTTTTGGCCTAAAAGGAGGCCCCTTTTAATGGGTTTTCAAACCTTCCACTTTCCAAGTAGCGCCAAATTTCTTATATAGGCTACTGATCTCGATTTGATAAGTTCAAGAAAACCCTTTGTCTAGATTTTAAGAGTTGCTAGGTCACAAATGTTTGTCCCAATATCTCGAAAACAGTTTTTTTCATAGGGCACTTTTCGGGCGCTATTTGAAAGAAGGCCTGTTTTGAAAACCCAAAAATTCAACAGGGGGGACCCTGTTCATTTGAAAATCAAAATCTTAATTTTTTACAATTTTTTCACTTTTTAACTCATTTCTGGGCAAAATAGTTGCCAAAAACAAAATTTTTTTTTTCATTTTTGCCTAACAGGGGGGACCCTTTTGGTGGATTTTCAAAACAGGCCTTCTTTCAAATAGCGCCCACTTTTCGTGTTTTTATCTCGTACGCATATTCGCTGGTCTATTTCCTCTCAATTCGTAATTTTTATTTAGTTTACATCCTAATGATTAAATTTTGGCCGAAAAAAATCAATTGTTGAAATATATTTTTGTATAAAATTTGACTTTGGAAAAAGTTCAAGAACTTTTTGCGCACCCTGTAGATCGAAGTTTATGTTTTTTTGAGATTAGAAAGAAACCCACGTGTTTGCGGCCACCGTTCTGCTCTGGAAGGAGGAGGTGTAGAATTGATGTGTTCGGAGTCTGAGTTCTTCTGAAACAAAAATATTATTTCCAATCATTTTTCCTGCTCTATCACCGGGCCGGGAGTACATCCGGACATCGGCCAAACTGTCAATGTCCTTGGCCACCTTGGACACTTGCTTGTACACCGGGGTCTCGCCCACTTGCTGCGCTATTCTTTCGGCAGTTTCGGCCGCCGCCTTCAGCTGTTGGATGGTTTCCTGGCCCACTTTTGTCTTTTTCACATCGGCGATCAACTGGAAATTTGCTTTTTAATTTTTTTAAGGATTTTATTTAAGGATTTTTTTGGCAATGAACCGTGTTGACGTGATCCGTGAACTCCTTCAACCTGTGCATGATCAGTTCGGTGCTCTCAGCGGATTCTTTTGTGATTTTGTCCTAAAGTTTATAATATTTTTCAGAATTGGAAAAATCCTTAAGTTGATATTTTTTATCCAAATCAGTACTTACATATTTTTTCCGCACATCGCTGTCATTCAGCTGTTGAAGATGCTCTTCTAATCGTTTCTTGTTGGCCTGTCAAAATTTGAATTTTATTTAGAAAAATTTCGCTTTAAAATTCATCCTTATTCGGGTTTTTACGCATTTATCAATACCTGCAATTCTTCGTTTTTCCTGAGCTCGTCCTTTATGTTGTCCAGGAAATTGGTGACGAAATTCTTGTTCCGCTGCGTTTGTGGTTGCTCTGTGGACAGAAAACGCTGATGAGGCCGATGTGTGGGAACCAAAGAACTCTAAAAACCGAAAGTTTTGGATTTTAAAGGCAAAAAAATCAGAATTTCGATAAATGAAAACAAACCAAAGATGAGCAGACAGGCTGCAAAGATTGGCGATGAACACATGCCGCGTAAAGTATGCGAAGCGAACCAATTCTTGGAAGAGGCATCATAAATTGATTTTAATACTTTTTTGCTATAAATGTGAAAATTAGATAAAAAGATTGGAAATTTTGCGAAGTTTTGAAAATGAGAAATTTATAATTATATGTAGTGAGGTCGAGGCTGGACCTGTCCCGGATTTTTCCCGGATCCAGGGTCCTGCCCTTTTTGGGGGACCCATGACTTTCTCTGACCCGGGAAATAAATTTTTTTTTTCGAAAATCTCGACCTCTAAAAATAGAGTATTATTATTTTAATGAATTTTACGGAAATAGTCCATAAATAACACAAAAATCAGATGATATCATCTGATACATATTTATCAATATTAATAGATTTTTTATTAGATTTATCAATATTAATAGATTTTTTATTAGATAGATGAAAATCAAAATAGGTACTTGATGAAATCGCAAGACAAAACCAAATTCCAAAAACAAAAACCTTCTCCCTCTGGACATTTCGACATTTTTGGCCCGTTTAAAGGGTTGGCATTTTGTTACTTCCTGCAAAAATTGAACATTGTTTTCCAAAATATCCAAAAATACAAATATTTTTTCTCAAGAGGATAGAACCAAATCCGACCATTCCCTCCAAGAAAATCATTTTTATGTAAAAAAGTGAATCCGCAATAAAGCCATAATTGATCAAATACAATGTACAACAACGAAACATTTTGTCGAAGAAGAGAGATCACTCATCAAAGAAAAGACTAGACAAGGCGTTTCAGCTCAGGCCGTTCCCGCGCGTATTTCTTGATGATCTTCTTGGTTTCCGGCCCACAACTGGTCCGGAGCGCGTTGACTCGGACCCAGAAGAGTCTGCAGGAATTGATTTGTACTTTTCAGAATTTATATTTTGGGCAAATTCAAAGGATCCACGAGTCAAATGCCACCAAATCAACTGATGTTAGAATTAAAAAATCTTGAGAAAATTGGATTTTCCAAAGGGGATTTTCGCCAGAAGCTGGGTGTGGCCGAGTGGATTTGCCTGTTGGGGGACAGGGGCGAAGGTTCGAAAATCCTCTTGTAAATTGTTGTTTTTAGGTAGAGAATTTCTTTTGGTGGATCAATTTTGTTTTTCGGCATCAAAAATAATCGAATTCAACATCAAAAATTCTTTAAAATTCTTATTTTATCGAAAAAATTAACACTTTTGTACAAATAGATGTGCCGATACCCTAGTGGTTTTGTCTATAAAATTTTTTATTTTCCAAAAAAGCTGAAACTCGATTGGTTCCACCCGAATCCGAACCCTCCCACCCACTCACTCACTCTCTGGAAATGTCCACCGCCACTCCCTGAAAACGACGCACAAAATGACGCGCAAGCCAGAACAGAAGGATGGGGAAAGTGTTGAGGAGCAACACGACGACGAGCAGCAACGGACGCGGAAAGGGCAAGTCGGGGGCATGGTGACGATGGAGCAGAAAGCAGGAGGAAATGTTGGAGGCGGAGGACATGGAACTGATGGCTGATGTGAGGGCCAGGATGCAAAAGAAGTATTTTATGCTGAAAAATGCTGAAAAAAAATGCTAAATGATCATTTTGAGCGTTGATTTTGAAATTCAAACTAAGAATTTTTCCCAAATTTTACCAATTATGAAAACATTATCATCAGCAAAAAAAATTTGGCTGGATTAAGAGAAAATCCTGAAAAAATATATCCCTGACAAGTTGATAAACGGACAAACTCGTCTTCCTCCTTTCCCCATCGCATTCATACACATTTATCCTTTTGATCCCACAACAGTAACAAATATAACAGTACAGGAAATATAGTCTCCAGGCTCATTGTATCCAGGAAGTTTTTTGGAAAAAATAAGTTAGATAGATTAATGGGGTGTGATAATGGACAGGGAAATAGGAAATAAAATTGATTAAATAGAGCTGAACAGAAAGAAAAGTTGATAATCACACGTACCAATGACCCCATTCCTGGATACGAGCCTGATCCCTCCGACACATTTCCAACCAATAATTCAACATTCTCAATTAATTGTTCTTTATCACCAAATCGCTTTCCCCTCCTCCTCTTTCTATGGCTGCCACCGAGCCATCCTCGCGCCCCGCTCGCGATCCGCGCCCGCTCCGCCCGCCGCTCTCCGGTGGAATGCCTTGGCCATTCCGCCTCCGTCGCCGCCCCCTCGCGGCTGCTTGTCCCCGCCGCGCTCTCCCCCGGGGCCTCCCGCCGCTCCGCGTCGTTCTCCGGCAAACATCCGCCGCTGGTGATCCATCGGCATTCCGCCCATCGCCGGCGCACTCTGGTGGTCCAGCACGGACACCTGGGAAAACTTGTCGGCCGCCTGCAGGGACAACAGTTGCAGTTTGGACAGCTCCAGCTTGTGCATGATCAGACAGTCGGTGGACTCGTCAAACTTGGCATTCAGCTCCTCCTGGATGATCATTTTGCTGCAAGGGTGTAGAAAAAATTAAAATTTAGATAAAAATGAAAATCACCCCTAATATATCATTTGATAATTTTGCATTTTTTGGAAAAGTCTAAAGCAAATCACCATGTTCACAATCAGAGAGCCTGATGAATTTATGAATTTTTACCTGATAATCGAGTAAACACGCTGTTTGCTCATTTCGAATTGCTCGTACAAACTGCTCAACGAAACGGTTGAATATATTGTGGAATACATCAGCAGATAGGTCCGGAGAGTTTCTTCCTGGATGCGTTTGATGAGCATTTGTTTGACGGCGTCAGAGTTGCGGAACAAGTTCCACACCTAAACAACCCGAACATATTAAAAATCATTAAAAATTTTCTCTTTTTTTTGCATTTTAAGCCAAAAACTTTAGAATGTTGTTGAATAGAGCAATCAAAAATTGGACCTTTGCATTCATTTTGTCGTTGATGATGAAATCTCGGCATTTGACCCACTCGCCCTTGAGCATGGCCCGCGAAGCGGCCACCACATGCTCCCGGGTGTTCTCCGGTGGACCGATGAGCGCCGATTTTTCAGAAAATTTCAGCTGATAATGGAAGGAGCGGGACAGGAGACGACGACGCACATCATACTCATAGCAGGCAATGTTCGGGATTTCGAGCAGCATCGAGCAGATCAGGTACACACACTCCATCAGCTCCAGGTTGATGTGCATATGGTACGGCACTTGCAGGGTTTTCTCCTTTAGTTCCTGAAAAACCGAAATTTTAGGAGGATTTTTACTGGATAAAATTTTTGGGTCAGCTAAAAATTCATAGAAAATTGCAGAATATTAAGATTCGTAGTAAATTTGTGAGTGGATCAACTAGTTGAGGTTAATTGCTGAAAAACCTTAACATTACCTGTTCCGGCGACTTCTCCGACTGTCTTGGCGGAATTCCCTGGGCCAGCAGATCCTTTGATCGTTGCGTATTTTGGATTTCGGACAAATTTTGATGCGCTTCACGGACAAAACCGTGGCGGAAAGCGCACAGGCCGAGTTGACAAATTGTTCGATTGTACAAAACCTTAACATTTCAAATTTCGAATTAATAATTTCCATATTTTAATTTTGAAATCCCACTTGGGTGCTAGCATCCGAATGGTCCACAATTGCTTGCAAATGGGACATCAGCATCAAGTTCTTGGCTTTGTACCAGCGGTCATGCAACGCGTGGTGGTAGATTTGGCAGAGCATTGCGCGTTGGCGAGCAAGCGATGCATTTTCAATGGAATAGACAACTTTGCAGAGCGAATCCATCAACTGTTCCGTCTCGACTTCATTGCTTGAGTGCTGGAGTAAAAAAATGAAAAATTAATAAAGAAAAACAATGAAAGTTAAAAATTTTTTTTGAAAATTTCCGAGAATTATTTAAATGTATGGCTAGTCCCCTTAATAACCGTGATTTAACCTCTGTAAAAAATACCTTATAGTATAAATGTTCTATTCGGAGCCCGTAGACAATAAGCGTTTCAATTTGGTCAATTATGCCATTTTGGCGCCGGCTGTCCACATATTTTTGCGCCTTTTCGATTAGCGAACAGAGCGAAGCTTCCCCTCGAAGCCTAAAAGTGATAAATTTTACAATTATATAGACCAATTTGCATACTTTTCGATGTATTCGGTGCTGTGACAATCAGTGCTCTGGAAAATTTTTGTCAATTCGTCGTCCAAGCGCTTAATCATCAGAATGACGGAACCGTTGAATTGATAGGGCTTTGAATGGTCCTGAAATTTAATATTTAGTTTTAAAATTACTTATTTTTAAATTACCAAAAGATTTTCCTCATCTTCGGCTATCGATATGGAAATGATGACATTTGTATGTTCTTCCAGCAAACTCATCAACCCATCCACAGTCTCGACGGTCCTATTGAGATAATAAATATTTTAATAAAGTAAATAAATAATTGCTACTTCATCCAGGAATTGAACTCCATGGCATCCGAGATGCGAGTGTTCAGCTCAAAGAGAGCGGTGATGACGGCGGTTAGGATTTTTGCGAGCAACCCAACACCCAAATTGTTCTCATCCGCCACTTTGTAGAGTTCTTGTAGATAGCGCACGTAAACCTTGACATAGAATAGAAACATAAAAGTAGCAAATGTCAAAAAGCAATGTTTATATTAGCTCATTATATTAAATTTTTGTAAAAAAGTAGAATTAAGACTAAAAATTCAACTCACATGATCATTTTAATTTTTTTCAATTTGAATTGAAGCGAAATTCTGTCTCAAACTAATATCTTTTCTGTTCTCTCTTTTTGCATGCTATTTTCTTTGCTTCAAAATATAGTTTAAAAAATTGGAACGTTTTTATGGCCTCGAGTGTAATTTATATTTTTTTTTCTCTAAATAATCCCAATTGCCTCCTTTTGGCCGCTCAATGAATATGTTTTTTGCCCACCTTTCGGTTTGTCGCTCGGCGTCCCCGGTTTGCGTTGAGTTCCACCAGCTTCTTGACCACCAACTCCCCGGTCACTTCCGTTTGGCCGTCAAACAGCGGCTTTGCGGCGTCGTGTTTGTATGTGATCTTCTGCCATGCCTCCTCGTTCGGACCATCCGCCTCCTCCAACCTCTTCTTCTCAAGTGCTTGCTTTTCTCGCTGTGCCGCTTTCTCCTTCTTCTCCTTGGCCTTACTTTTGTCAGTTTTGTCCTTTCTACAAAATTAGTTTTTATGATCAAAGTTTTCAAAAAAAAAACACACACTAATTTTCGACCAGAAACATTCATTTTTTATAAGAGGATATCGATCCACGCGAAGGAATAAAGTACAAAAAAAAATCAGTCTCGAGGAATTAAACAAATTTTAAGGGGTCGGGCATCCTAAAGAAATTTTGTTCTAATTTTTTATGCTCCCTTAAGAAGTAGCTTTTAAACACCAAAGTTTCTAGATGGCATCAATTTCAGACCTTTTATGCTAAAGAACATTTGCTCCCCCGAAATTTTGCCTCCTATAATGCTCTTGATTTTAAACACAAACTTGAGGAAATAACGGCGCAATTCCTCCATTTCCTTCCCCTCCAGTGGTTCCAAGTCGGAAGCGGATGAGGATTCGTCTGATTCACTGGCCCAGTCGGACTCGTCATCGCTTTCTGAGCCAGACATTGCTGCGGCAGGGAGCTTTTTCTTCTTCGGAATGATCTCGCTGGCTGGGATCGGCGCTGCCGTTTCATTTGCTGGGATCTGTAAAAATTCAGGGTTTTTTTCACCGTTGATAAATTTAGAATTTTGAAATAGAATCGGTTAGTTTTTTGGGGGGACTTGAAAACTAAGGCCCCAACAACTTTAGTCCCTTGGTGCTCCATCAACGCGTAATGCTGTGATCCCATCCAATTTCCCCAATTTTTTTTTTACATTTTCCATTAAATTAGGATTTTAAAAGTTTCGATTTTTATCAGAAACAGAACGAACCTCTTCATCATCGGCTTCAGCCGCTCCGCTCGAATAGCCCAGCGGGTCCGGCTCCTTCTTGTACACATCAATCTCCTCCTCAAATTCTTTGCTGTACTTTTTCAGCTTTTGTCGAAGTGTTGTCAATGCCTTAGAGTTGGCTTTGGACATAAGCTGAAAGTTTGGGTTTTTTGGCTGCCCAAAGTTCGCAAAAAACCTAAACCTTTCGTCCCTCCTTGTCCTCCCATTGTTCGCTGATAAACTCCTCAAGTTCCGCCAAATAACGGATGTAAAAGCGTGGAATGCTCAGATTTTCCCGCGTGATCAATGCTTTCGCCTTTTCCCAGAGCTTCAGCTGCGTTTCAAACACTAAATTTACGACACAAAAAAAGTTTAGGTCTAAAAATCAAAGATATTACCCGTAAGCAGCTTGGAAATGTCCTTAATGTTTCTTGCATTTCGCGACACACGGATCTGCTCCTTGAGGTCGCCATAGGTCTTGTCCTTTTGCGTTCGAACAACTCGCTTGGGCCCCTCATCCTCCGAATCACTTGGATACGCAAAATCTCTTCCCCTGAAAAATTTTTGGATTTGTGAATTGGAAATTGAGCGGGGGATGTCACTGACAAAGGACGAGTTTGAACGATTTGCTCATCCGCGGATGCTTCACTTTCTGAAGATTCCGAACTTGATACGGCGCCTCGGAAGAACTTCGACATTTTTTTAATCAAATTAGCTGAAAAGGTCAAAAAAAGATAAAATTTTTACATATATTCTGTTCTGGCGGAGGATGTTTGTTTTGATGCCTAATACTTTTTCAGTTATAATCCAAAAAAGTCGTTTCGTACTCTTTTGAAAAAATTGTTGGAAATTGTAGAACAGAAATTCCTACATTGAACATCAAAAACAATAGATGAGAGTGGAAAATGGAGGACATAAAATGAGCGCAAAAACACCATCGAATTCCAACTTTTTTTGTCGGGTCGACGCAGAATATCCCCGGACAAAATATCCCCAACGACTTTGTTTTGATCATAACTCAGCTCAGGAGCAACCTAGAGTTTAGATCTTGGTGTCAAAAGATAGAGCTATATGTTTACTACAGATATGCAAAAAGGATCATCCGAATTGGCCAAGTGCGAAAAAAGTTATGGCGAGATTAAGCCATAAAACCACGATTTTGGCCAAGATGTGGCCATAACTTTTTTCGCACTTGGCCAATTCGGATGATCCTTTTTGCATATCTGTAGTAAACATAAAGCTCTATC
>LDKF01004430.1:1889-17103 GCA_001026735.1 Rotylenchulus reniformis | reverse complement strand
ACAGAGCCTGTTTCTGACTCTGACGCCAGCAGAATCTCAATATCTGCAACCATTTCTCTTGCATCCTCTAACCATTCGTTCATGTGTCTATTATCATGTGCGAACTGATTATATATCGCCTCTTCATTGGCATACGCAACCCCCTCCAAACCTGACATATAGGCACGCCATTCATCGTGTTTTCCCTCTATATATGTCAGATGTCTCTTGATGTGTATCAATTTTTTCCGGATCAGATCCATCCCTTCGTCCGTTCTCTCTTGTGCATCTATTACAGGACGAACTTCCACCATTTTTGCTCGCAATCTTGCCATTGCTGGTCCAATTTGCTGTCTGATGGGACCTGACATCCTACTTTATTTCAAACTCAATATATTCTAACCCAAACTCACCGAAATCTTATTAACCAAAATTCACCTTCGAGAATTTCCCAAAATTCTCTCTATTCTCTGAAAATTCCACCAATTCACAAAAAATACAACCTCCAATTTTATCTTCCCAACCGACACAGACAACCGTTTCTGACTAGAAAGAAAGAAAACCACCGGACGGCCTGGACACTTAGGCCGTTGCACCAAATGTTCCGACTTTTCCCTTGTCGGAGCCTTCCCAAATGGGGCAGGGGATATTCCAACTTAAATTCCCCTAGAGACAACACCAGAATTCAAAGATAGATAGGAAGATAGTTGCTTTATTTCTTTCCGTCGAGAAATGTGAAGACTGAATCCTTGTGGGGGGAATTTGATCTCCTTTTATCCTCATCATTCCATTCCTTCTCGTCCAGTCATCGGGAGCACCAAAACGGGAAGATGGGCCCAGGCGAAAGATTGGGGAAGAACAGGGCCAGTCAGGGTGATTCAGGGCGAGGGGCAAATCAGCAGGGATCACGGGTGGGAGGACGGAAGAGAAGACCAAAGCAGGGGGCTAGTCGTTGCCAAAATTCCATATTGGCGACAGTAATTGAAAATTTAGAAATTTTCATTTCGAACTCGATTTTGATTTATCCTGGGGATAAAAAACTCCCCAAAAAAACACAGAATTTGAATCTTTTTTCGGGTCTTCAAAAGGATTCAGACCAGAATTCATAACTCCTATTCTAAGCACCAGAGAAAACAATTATTACATCATAGCCTCAATATTTCTTTTTGCTAATTGAAATTGTATATATATATTATCCGCCCGAAATATACAATTTTTTTACTTTATAATTATACTCTTTTTGTGCAGAAAATTTCCCGAAAAGTGAAAAAAATGTTATAAATAAAAATCTGCTCACCTTATAATTGCATAGAGACTGTCCATCAGCAAAAAAATCCTCAAAATCACTTGGAGGTTAAAAATTTTAGCTTTTTGGAAATTTAAATTTTGAACCCATCGAAAATCCTAAAAATGCATTTGTCTCTGGTTGTCTGCCCCTTGCTCCTGATCCTGCTTCTCTGTCTTTGTGTTGCTGTAGAGGCGAAAGACCCACCCTATGGCCAGTTGGCGATTAGTGGCCGCAAACTGATCAGCAAAAAGACCAAGAAGACAGTGAAACTGCACGGATGCTCGCTGTACTGGAGTCAGTGGTTGCCCCGGTTCTGGGTAGCCCAAACAGTCAATGTTAGGAATTTTTTTTATAATAATGTTGAAAATCCAAAAAATTCGTGTAAAACGTGACAAACCAAATTTCTGAGCGGACAAAATTTTCTTTTTTTTTATTAAGACCATAAAATAGATGATCATCGGCTAGCGATAGGACCGATCAGGTTTTGAATTTTTCGAATTTTTTGAATCCAATATTTTGGAATTTAAAATGATCATTTTCAAATTATTGAATTACATGAACAACTCCTAAGAAAATGGTAAAAATACGAGAAATCTTTTCAACTTAATTTCCCAGTATTATTGATGTTTTATTCTCCTCTTTCGGCGTCACACGGAAATATCTACTAAAGGAAAAAACTCTTAAAAATTTGCTCAGACCTTGTTAGACCAAAAGTATAAAAGTTTATGCTTTGTCTTTGAAGCTATTTTTAAATCTTCGAATTTCAAATTAAAAAAAGTAAGAAATTTTTTAAAAATATCGAAAAATAGGGTTTTTGACGAATTTTCGAACTTTAGCTTTCTCTGTAAATTCGAAAAAATTAATATATCAAAGGATAGAGCATTAAAATTCTGCACAATTTTGTCTTTTATTCTTTTGGTCTAATAAAGTCTGAAAAATATAAAGGGATTTATCCTTACAGTAAAAATTTCTGGCCCCATCCCCGCCATTTCAGCGCCTCAAATGCGGTTGTAACGCCAACGTGGTCCGTGCAGCAATGGGCACGCAACGAAGTTTCGGCGGTTATGTGGCCAATCAGGACGCGGAGTATGCCCGGATGAAGACCATCATTGAGGCGGCCATCAATGAGGGAATGTACGTGGTGGCGGACTGGCACACCGGGGACGACTTGGCCACCGATGAGATCAGCTATGCGGTGAGCTCTGAATTTATGGGTTCAAAATTTAGAAAAAAATTTGAATTTATTTTACTTCAACCGGGGATAGTTGATAGTGTTATATTTCAGATGAAAAATCGGAATTTCGAAGGATCTGACAAATCGATTTTCATAATCCAAAAACGCAAAACAATTGGTTTTGAATTAATAAATAGTTGACAAATTTAAATTCTGTACGCTAGAGACCGGCGGATCGTGATGAGATTTCAATTCAAGATTCTCGAAAATTCTCGTTTCAAGATCGATCTTGAAACCTTAAGCATATCATGATTTTTTTGAATTTTTGGATTTTTTGTGAATCGCGATTCAAGATAGATCTGGGAAAAATATAGATAAGGAAAAAGTATTTGTATATTTTAAGCATAAAAATGCTATATTTTATTGATCGTCAAATTTAAAAATTATATTTCTAGTAAGGGCATTAAATGGCTCATTTGATTTGTTTAGTTGGTCAATTTTCACTCTTTAGAAGGATTTTTTCGCCAAAATTGCACAAAATTATGGCGCAAAGTACACGAACATCCTCTACGAGATCTGGAATGAGCCCAACAAATTTGTCACCTGGGATAGCGTCATTAAACCGTATGCCAAGACGGTGAGTTTATTTATCTGCTCTTAATCAGAAAGGGCGACTATAGGCTATTCGTGGTGAGACGTTTTCTTAAAAATCGGCCATATCGATTTTGTCCATCCAACAAACGGGCGTTTCTTAAAAATCGGCAAAATTTTTTAAAACAAATTTTGTATAACAATGATTATCAAAAAATCAGAAAATTTCAATTGCCTTTTATGCAAAATTTTCTAGTTAAAAATAAAAAAATTCATTATTGGAGATTATGGAATTTTTTAAAAATCAAGTTTTTAAAGATAAATTTCGTGGTATATTTGGGCTACAGGGGTCTCTGGAGAATATTTTGAGAATATGGGTTTTTTGTTAAGATAATTGGTCACATTTCCTCCCCTTTCATCAGCCAATCTCATGGAAAATTTTTTAAATTTTTTTTTCGGTTTAGAGAGGAGGAAGAAGGTGATGAATTCCCCTAGCTTCCTGGCTAACCACAAGACTTGATAAAAACTTCAGTTTGTGCGTTTCAGATCATCGACGTGATCCGCAAATATGATAAGAACAACGTGATCATTGTCGGCACGCCCAACTGGGACCAGGACGTGGACATTGTTGCGCAGAGCCCGTTGACCGGCTACTCCAACATCGCCTACACCGTGCACTTCTACGCCGGCTACCACACCACGTGGTTCCGCAACAAGACCCAAGTGGCCTACGATAAGGGTACAATAGGTGTAGAAAATTTTTTTGATGGGTTCCAAAATCCTGTTTTTTATTTTGAGAAAAAAAGAATTCACAAAAAATTTTTTCCTGTTCCTCAATAAGGATCAATTTTGATAATTAAAAGACAAATTTTCACTTAAAATATGTATAAAAACCGCTAACAGAGACCATTAAATTCAAATAAGCTTAATAATAGGCCAAAAAAACGAAAATATCCGTATAATTTTGCTCAAATTTTGGACTAATAAGTTTTTTTTTAATATTTTGAAATTCCGAATCCCTGTATTAGGACCCCCGAGGATTTATTTTTCAACCCCTCTTCAGAGGCGGGTCTATTATAGGGAGAGGACTAATTACAGAGGGAAAATTTATTTTTTCAACTTTAGCCTTTGATGAGGGGAGCACTATTTTTCGACCCCATTTTGAATGTATGTATACTATAAATGATTTCATGGTGATCATAATCATAAATGCTAGTAAAAAATTTCCAAGGGATAATTTCTTCATAAAAAGCAAAAAAAAAAATCAGTTCTTTACTATAAAACGATCAAAAAGCAAAATTTTCTCCTCTAAATTCCTTTTTTCTCCAACTGAAGAGTAAAATCTGAAGAGGAAAACTGCTAGGACCCCGGGGGTCTTATGCAAGGGGAAGATTTATTTTTCAACCTCTCTTCAGACAGAGGGGGGAGGGTATTACAGGGAGGGGACTAATTGTAGGGAGGGGACTAATTGCAGAGAGGGGAGGGGACTTAATACAGGAAGTACGGTATTATCAAAACTTTATAAATAATGGTTAAAAAATTTTTGCAATTTTTTCCAGTGCTTCCAATGTTCGTGACCGAGTACGGTATCTATTCGACCACCAACGATACCAAGGCAAGTTTGGCTGACTTGGACAAATGGTACAAAATGCTGGACTCCATGGAAATTTCTTACACAAACTGGGCTGTAGCCGATGTTTGGGATCAGAAGGACATGCAGGTATTGTACATTTTACTGTAAAGCATTACTGTATGTTCTTGGCAAGCCGAAGACAAGCGGTGCCAGGATCGTAAACATCCCGCCACTTTGCCAATCAAAACTAGAGATCGAGGCCGTACCCGGACCTAGCCTGGACTTTTCCCGGATCCGGGGTCTGGGTTCGGCCTTTTGGGAGGACCCCGTACCCGGACTTTTATCGGAATCCGGGTTCCGAATTCGATCCGGGGATGTGACCAAAATCGGTTCCGGGTCATCCGGATTTTCCGAATTTATATTAAAAACCTTTTTTTTCTTAAATGTAGCTAGAATATTTCGAAACCAAAAAAGGCAGAAAATTATTTTTGGTTTCTTTTTAAATCAGAATTCATTTTCTGCTTATTTATATTCCTATATTATATACCTATTATATAGAGTTCGATGCTATACCCAACCGGTGTATCCATCGCGAATATCTGCAAGCCGGCCTATCTGTCCACCTTCGGCAACTACATCTACAAAAAGCTGAGGTCGCAGGACAACGGGGTCAAATGTTGATCAACAGCAAAGCAGATAGAGTGGATCTGGTTGAAGAATGAAGCAGATTAGAAAAGATAAACGAATTTTGTGATTAAAAAATTTAAGAAATTTTGCACCAAAATACTTAGAATGGTCGAGAATAAATGTTTTATGCCAGGTAGTTGGTGCTATATCATTACACGAAAAAAATATATCAAAACCCAAAACGTTCTCAGAAACTTTCTTTAACTACTCAGATGGCTAAAAAGGGGACAATTTGGCCAGTGAGGTCAGTTTGGCCAGGCCAAAACTTCCAACTACAAAGTTGTGCAGCATTGTATTCTCTATCTTTTGATATTCGGTTTTTTTCGAAATTCGAACCAAAACATCAAAATATTGTATTCCATACAAATTTCGAATTTTTATTCAAAATTCGAAAAAACTAAAAAATACTAGAAGATTGAGCATGAAATTCTACACAATTTTGTCACTGGAAGTTTAGGCAAGAAGACTTGTAAAAAATTTTTTGAAGTATGTTTGTTTTGGGTTTTGATATTTTTTTTATAACGATCCCTATCCCCTAGTTCCATCGAGCTGATGTTCAGATTTATTTATAAGAGTCCATATTTTATTTTAGAAACCGAAATTCGAACATATGTCTATACGCCTTAACCGTGAATTGATTTTTAGATATCGGACATGTACATTAAATTATCTAGCTAAATTTGTATAAAAATCTCCGTCTATAGTTTACGACATAGTACTAAATTTGCCACGATTTAAAAGCTTTTTATAGAGAATTTTAAATTTTCCACATGTCAAATATGACGAATTCAGATCATTTTTTCGACACGATACGATGNTTTTTGATCTTAAAGCATTTTAATAGAAAATATATTTGCTGGCAAATATATTATTCAATTAAACTGGAAAATTAAAATATTTTTCACAAAAATTTATATATCATTTATAAATTAAAAAATCTTAAATTATATTTAATAAAATTTTTCGCTAACATTAATTCTTTAATAAAAAGTTTGAAGCTTTGAAGACTATTTTATAGCAAAAAATATTTAAAAAATCTTAATCATGGGAATTTTTGGCGTTTAATTTTGGTCCCTATTTCAGCACTAAAAAATTATAATTTTATTTCTTATATAACAATGATCATTTTTCTAACAATTTTGATGGCATGTTTTTCCAATGGCATGGACACGGAGATTGAAAGTAACTTAAATAGCTATTTTAAAAATTCATATGCATTTTAGCCCTTTTAGTTTTTTGAAGTTATTGGGTGAATATTGAAAAAATGGAAAAAAATGGATTTGCCAAGACTTTTTTTAATTTCTTAGAAATTTTATTTTTTTTAATTTCTCCCCAAGTGTACTCCTCCGCCTCCTCGTCCGACATCGATGTCAATCCTCCTCCAGAAAATTCTTCGGTGATCGACCCTGAGGGATGGTCACTCTATGTGCTGGAGTGCAAAAAAATTGTTGGCCACATGGATCCGCCATATCTGGTTTTGACAACCGAAAATGTAAAATTTAGTTTAACATCATAGATAAATGGAAAAAATTTATACATATCTCTGCAGAACAATCAGATTTTTGTCATATTTTTCTATCATTTTGGAAATTTTAAGTGATAATAATGAAAAATATAAAAATAAATAATGTAAATCACTTTGAAATTTTAAAAATTTCATCATCATCATCATCCTATACATCAAAAAATATTTTTGCGTCTAGATTCATACAAAATGTAGGGATTAATTGTTGAAAATTTTATAGGAGTGTAGAAGAGATACATCTGAAAATTTAGTCATATTTGGAGGTTTAAAAAATCGAAAGCAAAAATTGAATTTTTGGTCCAATTGGTATGAAAAAATTGGGGGAAAATTTAAAAAAAAACTAAAAATAATAATTAAATTAATATAAGATAGATCATAAAATTTTGCATAAATTCCATTCAATACTTGGTATGTACTTGTCGGGTTTTAGTCCACATATTGACCCCTCCCCCCAAAATTGGGAAAATTCATTTTTTTATTCAAGTAACGACATCTCTGGGGTAATTTGCTGAATTCGTATCTGACGTCCATTTTTAAAGTAATGCGTCATCTGACGTCACTTTTTGATGCTGACGACAAAAAATTTTTTTTTGAAAAATTATCAAAAAAGACTTCCCTTGGGTAATTTTAACATTAAAAGAATTATGATGTCAGCAACCGATTCAGCGTCAAAATTACCACAGGAAAATCGTTTTTAGATGATTTTTCAAAAAATTTCTTTGACGTCAACGTCAAAAAGTGACGTCAGATGACGCATTACCTCAAAATGGACGCCAGAATCGGATTCAGCGTCAAAAATTACACCAGGAAAGTCATTTCTAGGTGAATTTATAGGGAAAAATTTTTTCCCAAAAATTTGGGGGTCAAAATGTGGACTAAAACCCGACAAGTACCCAATACCTTTGGTCTAACATGGTCTAAAAAATATTTTCGATCTGGCATCATGATCTTGTCCACGAAAAATTTATGCATTTTAGCTGGACACCCAGAAATTCAAGGCCAATGAACCCATTGAACTCAGATTTGCACCAAATAACATAAATGGTATTTTCTGAAATTCTTCACTTTTTGACAATATTTTCTTTCTAATTTAGTAATTATAATTTTGTTTTCATTATTTACTAAACATTTTTTTGTTTCTAGAAATTTATTAAAAAAATTCTCCATAATTTTGATGTCAAAAGCAAAAAATTAGTATGAAAATGTTTACATTTAAGCTTAGAAATTTGGAAATTTATAAAAAAGGCAATTTTTCTTTTACCCTTTTTCAATTTTTATTTTAGCATTAAAATTTAATATTTTCATTTTTTTCCTTTCGCAGATTCTTCGCCTATTTTTCCCGGAAAAGTGAAAAGTAATGGATTTCGGAACGAAATACGGGTGATTCTGGAAAATTTTGATGTTCTACAAGACAAATTGCAAGAAGGCATGCAGTATTTGATCCGCAGATTGCAGAATCCAGCGGCGGAAAGTTCGAAGCAGCGCAACGGCAGACCACGAGCAGCAGCAGCAGGGGTGGGAAAAAATTTTTAGAAAAAAACGTTGCGCAGGTTTTTTGACCCATTAAAAATTTGCAAACCAGGCAATTTTCGACTCTTATGTATTAGTTCAGAATAAATAAATAGTTTTTTTCATAGCAAAAATCACAAATTATAAAATTATCACATGATCTATGAATTCGATTTAAAAATATCCAAATAGAAAATTTATAAAATGAAATTCATTTTTAATTGTTCAGATAGAATTGAGCCTTTAAAAACATAGCTTTTGGCCAAATTTATCGCTTTTAACGCAGAAATTCGTCATTCGTAAATGCAGAAAATCTTAGATTTTTCTTAGCAAAATCCATGATTTGATTTTTCGATTTCAGCCTTCTACATCGAGGAGAAGGGAAAAAAGACCCATACAATCAACAGCAACTTACAATGATTTCTCTTGGATGTCGAATAGTTCGCCGGACAACTCACCACCAGATGATCTGATCGAAATTGATCATCGAAGGGTATTTTTTTAATATTTTTTCAATTTTTATATTATTTTCTAAGAACGTACAAATTTATTCAACACCATTTATAATTTTCCTTAAAAATGATATGCTATTTCATTTTCTTTACAAAAATTTAGTTTTATAGTTATTTTTTGAGTCTTATGCAACTTCTTGACAATAAATTTTTATTATTCCATTTTGAACATTTTAGATTTTTGAAAATGATTCAATTTTCTCATTTTTCCATGGGAGATTTTTCAATTTAATTTTTTTGATAATGATTTAATTGAATGTTTTTTTGCTAAAATAAATTTTCTATAGGCTTAAAATAAATTTGATTTCAGAGTTTTGTGTCGAAAAATGACCCGAGATCGGACCAATATGCACAACTGGAAGAGGTAATAAATACTTCAATCAATGAAGGCTATATTTTTTCTGCAAAAAAATATAGAAAATTCGGAAGTTCATCCAAAATTGTAGCTAGATTTTTTATTATTTTTTCTACTTTTTTTAATTTAACACATTTTTTCAGCCGGCCCATTATTCAGCCCCATCTTCGCCATCGGCAGATGACGATGATGAATATATGGAGATGATGTCTCCACCGCGAAAAGCAGTCGCCGATCCGTGTAGTTCCAGCAGAGCGATGAACAATGGCAAACAACGAGAACGACGACGCAACGGATTCTGGCAAAATACGTAAAAAATATTTATTAAAAAAATTATTGAAATAAAATGAAAATGGGAAGAAAAACTCATCAGTATTTCCAGCTTCGAATCCATTGTTGACCGGGCTTCGAATAATTTTTTTTTACCTATTTTAACACAAATTTTGCACTCAAATCCATTGTGAAACTTTTTGTGGAACGTCCTTTTTGATACTTTTTACGGAATGAATCAGCACGAAGTTGCCATTTGATTACCCGTCGGCTAGAAACTTTTGCGCGAGCCAGGTGGTTGCGCGAAGTTGCGCAGCAACAAAGTTGCCCACAACCAAGTTGCCGGGCAACCAGACTCAAAGAACCAATAATGGACCATTTTAACTGTTAAGACTATAATCAATCTCTCCATAGTATGCCGGCTAGCATTTGGTTGCTAGAGCAACTTTGCTGCTGCGCAACTTCGCGCAACCACCTGATGGGTTGCGCAACCCTCTAAATAAACCTTGACCCTTTATTCATCATCCTCGCTTTAGTAAGACATAGATCTCTTAGGGGGACCGATGAAAGACACAATATCCAAAAATATGTCAAAAAACCCAAACAAGAAAAATGCCCAGTTTTCTTTAGGTTTGGCCTATGCCTGAATGGCAACGGTTCGGAGGGCGACGACGAGTCGGAGGCCCCATCTCCTCCAGTCATCGCTCGCCGCCAGAAGACGAAGAATGGTCACCGATCCTCCTCCACTCGCCGAGAGAAGAAAGCTTCTCGCTCGTCCTCCTCAATCGCTGCTCGCCACGAGAAGAAAGCTGCTGCTGCTGCTCGCTCGCCCTCTGCATCATCAGTCGGCAGCGGCAAGAAGAAAAGTCGCCGAGAAATGGCGGAAGAGATGACCATGGACTTCTTGAAGGCCGAAGGAATGCAATGGGCCATTCCAGATGCCGTTATCGAAGGTAGGAAATTGAGAGTGGGCCAAGGCTTCGATCGTTGCGATCAAAATTTTTGACGAAAAGCGCATAAAATTTCAAACAATTCTATAAGAATTCGAATTGGTGAAAAATTTTAGTTGAGTTTATTGAGCAGGTTGGTTGTTCGGTATGAAAATATATTTCAGCATATCAAACGGTCTCTGAAACATAATAAAATAAAATGATCAGAATCACTCGTTTCAAAGGTATAGAGAGATAGATATTTGAAAGACCAACAGATCTGATCGGAAGGCTCAAAAGGGCAGAATGTCATTGAAATTGATCGGATTGAAAATTCTCCGCATATTACACTTAAAATACAGGCCAAGAACGCGAGTTGGAAGCCTTTGAGCGGGTCAAAGAACACGCCGACCGGTTGTTGGACCTTGCCAGGCAATACCACGATATCGGCAAAGGCAGGAAGGAGATGTATGCCGAGATTGAGGCATTGCACAACGCACTGGTGGCGGGCCACGGGTGAGTGTGACATCTGTGAAAATTTGCGGGCGAAAAATTTAAAAAAATCTATCACCAAATAGATTTTACTGATATCTTTCGTTAAACAATTTTTTGATCCCTGTAATTTTAGAAAGACCATTGATCATTTCATATTTCAGACTAGTAAAATCAATTTGAATTTTGAACTATTTATATGTCTGATGAATGAGTATGGTTCAAAATTTTCGTACTGAATTCAGCGTTGAGAAGTAATTCAATAATGTTGGAGAGGAAAGCATTTTTTCATTTTTTCTTGGAAAAATTTTTATATACTCAACAATTCGTTCCTCAAAATAATTTGTCAAATGAAAAATTTAAAAAAAAATCCAAAAAAACACACTAGGGGGCTACAGTGCAAAGTAGGATCCTGTGCAGGATTTGTAGGATTTTTCTGCGCCAAAATCCTGCAAAATCCCGCAAAATCCTGCGCAGGCTCCTGTCCTGCTGCAGGGCTCTTATTCACATGCATAGAAAATAATTTATTTGTTTTTGCAGTCTTGCACGCGACAATGACCGCAACATCCTGCCGGAGCAGAGCATCGGCAGTGTGGGCAGCAGCAGGAGGGGAGAGTCGTTGTCGCGCAGCACCAGTGCGCGACAGCAACAACAGTCGCCGGAGGAGGAGCCGGTGCAACGCTCGCGCAGCGAGCGCGAGCTGACGAGAAGAAAGAAGGGCGAGCGAGTGGAGCACTACTCGCCGGTGCACTAGGGGGCGAGTATGCAGAGCGAGTACATATTCTGATCAAAGATCCATTAATAATTTTTATGAAAAATTTCGACAATTTATTGGGGTTTCTTGACTTGACTTTTTTCCTAATTTTTTTTTGTTTACAAATTTACCAGCGTTCATCTGCCAATGTGTGAATAAATCGATCAATTTATTGGTCAAACAATTTTTCTTCAAAATTATTTTTGGACTTTCAAAAATCCATCATAATATGATAATTGATAAAATTGACAAACTTCAAGGGATAAAACTGCTAAATACCAAAAATTCTTTTTTTATTTCGCTTATTTTTAATTTTTACAAATTTCCTTCTAAAAAATCCATAATTTTTGATGGGATTTCACCAGGGATCGGATATGTCCCGATTTCTCAGATTTGTCCTGATTTAGAGGGTTCAAATCTGAGAAAATAAAAATGTCCTGATTTATCAGATTTGTCCTGATTTTCTAAATTTTATTGAAATTCCATTAAAAATTGATCAATTTTCTTTAAGAGAAGGACTAAAAAATTTCAAAAAATTTCGACCCTATCCTTTTTCGAAGTGGTCTTAAGCAAAAAATTGATTAATTTTCTTAAGAGTAGGATGAAATTTTTCAAAATTTTCTCCGGCGGCCCCTATCGGGACCGCTGGCACCCCAAAAAGTTTTTTTTCCAAAAAATATCTTATAAAATGACCAATTTTCTTAGGAAAAAGGTTCAAAATTTTCAAAAATTTGTCGGCGGCACCTGTCGGGACCCCCGGCACTATTCAAAAATGTTTCTAAAAAAGGTTCAAAATTCATAAATTTTCCCCGGCGGTCCCTATCGGGAATGCGATCCCCCTTTCCCCTCGGATGTATGTATAATTTATTCATTTCTTCTCCCAAATTGTTGAACTTGATCATAGATGGTGAGAAATATAATATTTGAAATGATATTACTTGAATGAATCGATCTACAATGGATTTAAAAGCTTTTGGCAAAATGTTCTGATTTATGACCATGAAATCTGATTTTTTCAGCGAATGTTCTGATTTTAAAAATTTTCAGATCCGATCCCTGGATTTCACTGTCGAGTGACCACTGACGATTTGTCCAGTCACCATGGCCACAATTCCTGGAAACTTTTTAAAATACTGAAACTTTTCTAACCTACAAGTTCCTTTTCATTTATAGCAATTTGTTGTATTAAACTCCAAAAATTATAAAAAATAAAATTATCGAACCCAAATTATGCCCATGATCTTGTTTTTTCTATGCAATTTTTTGCAAGAACATCAATATTAATAGAGAACACCTTCTTTTCGCGCCGGGGAAATGCGTAATAAATATTCCTCTATTTAACCATTTATAGCCAGAATGTTGTGAAAATGTGCGATTTTCGAAAAATCATTCGATCGATCAATTTGGAGCATAATTTTTGGGATATATTTACATGGAGTGTGGCAAGCTTCTGCCCAAAATTGGTTTTTGGGATTGAGAGAAACAGCGAAACAGCACAATTTGGCAAATTCATCGATTGATCAATGGGCCCTAAATATTATTCACTCATAAATTGAAAAGAAAAGCGAAAATTTTTTTCAGAAAAAATTCGTCGATTAGGCATTATTAAATACTTCGAAATTTGCTTTTATCAATTTTTTGCTTAAAATATTACTAATTTTACATGTATTAATGCGTATTCGAAGGATTTTTGGTACTTTTCTAGCTGAAGTCCATTTTTTTGCAAATTATTTTTCAAACAAAATAGTCTCCGAACAATCTTATAAGGGAATTTGTAATGCTGAACCAATCTGCTGTTGGGAAAAAAAAAATAAATCCATTAAAAAATATTCCTTGACAAAAAATTTAATCCGAGAGGATTCGAACCCCCTATTAGTAAGTGACCGGTAAGGAAAACTCGAATTTATATGGAATTTAAAAAATAATATCATGTCTTTTGGTTTTTTATTCGATTAAAAAAATTATGTACTTAAATTTTTGTGCCATCATATCATATGCCATTTTGTATGAAAAAAAATTTTTTAAAAAAACTTGGGAAAAAGTGGACTTAAATTAGAAAAGTGACAGTTTTTTTCTGAAAGCCTTTGTTTTTTTCATAAATTATTTTTGATGTTCTGATAAAAGATCAGGGGAAGAATTAACCCATTAAAAATGCAAATTTTAAAAAAATTCAAATTTTTCTATTAAAGTTTTTTTCAATTTATACATATATCAATATTTTTTGGACAATGTTAATCAAATGATTTTTTAAAACAAAAAATATTCATTTTTGACTTAAAGAAATATTTTTCATTTTTGGATATGCAATTTTCTAATAAAATAATTATTCTTCCATTATTTTTGGTGTTCCTGGAAGGAATTCGCGGCGAAACAGACAAGATCACAGGTATGGGTTGAGTTTAATAAAATTTCCATTCAAGAAAAAATTATCGGTTCAAGAAGATGATCACTTTAACGTTATTTTTATCGTAAATAAGGAGATCATAACTCATAGAGTATAATATATTTTCGGAATATTTCCGAACAAATTAATGTAATATTCTTGCTAAACTAAATACAGTAAAATAATATATTAATTTTTATGACTTATCTTTATGTTGATATAATCTGTGCTAATTGCATGGTAACAAACAATAAATTAGGCAATACTATAGCCTGTGCAAAAATAGCCGGAGAATCATGAATATTGAATTCGCTTAAAATTTCGATGTTAATTTATCGAGTTTATTAAAAAAAAATTGGAAAAATTTTTAAAAGGAAACCTTAATTCAGGGGTGCCAGATGAAAATTTTGTCTGGAAAAATCTAGTCAATTTTTAAGGAAATGGTTCAGTTTTCTCGTCTGAAACAGGATATTCAGTGTATTGAGGGGTGCCGGCAGCCCCGATAGTGGCCGCCGGGAAAAATTTTGAAAATTTATATCACTTTTCTTAAGAAAATTGTTCACTTTTTAATAGAATTTCTATAAAAAATTTGAAAATTAGGACAAAATAAGGTCAGAGTCCGAAAATCAGAACAAATCTGAAAAAATCAGAACATCTGGCACCCCTGCCTTAATTATACAAGTGCCACCATCCACCCGTAACACGCCACCTCTCTCTTTAAAATGCCAAAAACAATCAAAAAATAAGTCCTTCTAGAAATTGTGGAGCAATGGAAGCCCGGTTTTCTGCAATTGCTTGACGGACTAGAACACGACCCGATTTGGTCTGCCGAGCGGGCAAAACTCACAGAGGAAGAAATTTTGGCCAAAATTGCAGAACCATTGGAGCGAAAAATGGAAGAATTGGAAAGAGATTTGAACAGTGAACCGGATAGAAATGGCAGAGATGTTGTGGAAAAATTCAAAAACAGGCAAAAATTACGGGTTCTTTAAAAAAATCAGATTTTCAGTCATTTTTTAAATTTGATATAACTTCGTTAAAATTGACTGGGTCGAGTTCTAGACCGTTTTTCGGGATCGAAATTTATCAAAGCTGAACTCCGAGTCCATCAACTTCGCTTTCTAAAAATCGGGATTATCCCCGGATTTAATTTCGCGATTTGCGTAAAAAATTCAAAAGTTGCAAATTTTAAA
>LDKF01004426.1:4906-22465 GCA_001026735.1 Rotylenchulus reniformis | reverse complement strand
GAGGGATTTAGTCGAAACGAATGATGATAGATTGCGGGAGGCGTTTTTGAGCAATACAATGCCGCTTAACAATACGTTTGGTTTTGCGTCAATTTCATCCGAGAAGGCTCCTGAAGACCAGTTAGGGGGCCGGAAAGATGCGTGCAAATACAACGGTACTCTTCTGCCTACGATTCTTTTTGCTCATTAATTTATAGGGGTCTCTTCGTATCAACTCAGTGATCTAATCGCTCCAGAAGGAAAGCGTCCCACCTTTGCACAAGTGTACACACTAGATCCAGACACTGCAATGGATTTGCGCAAGGAAAACATCGTAGCAAACATGCCGTCAGCTGTCAAGGATCGCATTATTGAACAATTAGAACACCTATTGCGGGAAAATCCTTTTAGCAGAACATTTGAAACTATTGGGAACTCGATTAAATGTGAACAAGAGCGCACAGGAACTATACCCCACTTTCAAGTAAGTTAGTGTTTTTAATAAATATCCTAATTCACCCTCTTAAGATCGTCCTTTTAACAAATCGTGATCTTAAGTCTGACGCAATAAAAAGCGGGGGCAGCACTGTTGTTGAGCGGACTGATGTACCTACAGCTAGGCAGGTGGCAGTCATTTGGGTACAGGAAGAAGGACTAGCACCGGAAGTCAAAGGTTCTAACATCAACAATATTAAAAGTACCCCCATTATTAAGGGATTTGGCTTTCGGACAAAGCAGGCAAAATGATTGAAGTTAAAAACGGTTTGCCGCAGCTGGATCCATGCTGCTTCCCTCTGTTACATCCTCGAGGAACGCAGGGCTGGAGATGGAATGTGAAAAAACGCGGTTACATGGTTATATTTGTATCCTTATTTCATGAGGCTTATGCGTAAGCACGGTGGACCACCGGAGTTTCCATTCTTGCAAAAGTGTAGTTTCACTTAGATGGACAACCCGGGTTGTCCATTCTTGCAAAAGTGTAGTTTCACTTAGATGGACAACCCGGGTTGTCCATTCCTGCAAAAGTATAGTTTCCCTTAAATGGACAACCAGGGTTGTCCATTCTTGCAAAAGTGTAGTTTCACTTAGATGGACAACCCGGGTTGTCCATTCCTGCAAAAGTATAGTTTCCCTTAAATGGACAACCCGGGTTGTCCATTCTTGCAAAAGTGTAGTTTCACTTAGATGGACAACCCGGGTTGTCCTCCTTGTGATACTCTAGATTCCTCCCTTACATGGACAAGTATGATTCTCCATTCTTGTGAAACTATAAATTCCCTTATCTTGTACAGAATCGGCTGTGTTAGGTTAGATATTTTTCTGCATTCTCATATTTTATGCTCAGAAATATACTTTTCGATACTAAATGATGTTTCTCTTTAGCCGACTAGAGAAGAAACTGAAGAATTATCTATGCATCAAGCACTTGATGATGCAATGGGACACGAGCTCTACGAAGAACTTGAAGGGAATCTAGAAGATCAAGCGGGGGCTGACGTTGATATTACTGAAGAAGTGCCTGAAGTGGAAAATGATCTGGATACAGAAGTCCCGGGAGAAAATATTCACTTAGATGGGGAACAAGACCACTCAATTGTAAATAAAAATACCAAAAATTTATTCTTTTATTCTTTATAACTTTTTAGAATCTAATTGATGCGGAGGAATCTATTGTGGAGAGCAAAGATATTGAAAAAAATCGTGCGGATAATGCAAGACAACTCTCCAACATTTCCGAACGACAGTTTTATCGCTATCGTGCAGCTATTCGCGGGGGCAAAGAAAGCTTTCATTGGCTTTGGTTCGCCAGAAAGTTAGCAGAGTATTTCATAATCACTGTGCTAAACCGCATTGAGCGCGATGAAATGGAGCATTTAAAGAAGATTCAGATCAAGAAAAATTATCGGAAAATTTTGGCGCGTGAATACATCGATGCTCTGGAAAAAGGATTGCAGAAGATAGGACCAAATGCCAAACTTGGAAAAATTTTCCTTATGCCTGATACTTTTGCTGGATCGAAGAAGTATTACTTGGAGAAATACGCGGATTTGATGACCATCGTACGATTCTTAGGAAACCCTACATGGTAATACTAATTAATTTGGTTCATTTAATTTTATTCATTTTTTTACTTAAAGGTTTGTGACTTTCACTGGGAATCCAAAATGGCCGGAGATACAAGAGGCGCTGCGGGGGCATCAAGATTATGTCCATCGACCGGATATTGTCTGTAGAATCTTTATGGACAAGGTCAGAGAATTCATGAAAGATGTCGTTGAGCGGCAAGTGCTTGGAAAAGTGGCCGGTTGGTGCTACAGTGTCGAGCACCAGAAAAGAGGTGAATATTTGAATTCTCCTTACTTCAATACTCACTCCTCTTAAGGACTATTAAGCGGTTTCTGAGATAACCCCGGGTTGTACCTCTATTTATTATTAGTTTGTAGGGAGTGACAACCTTGAGTTGTCTTTGGGTTAGAATGTAACAATATGCCATATTACTCCATAGAAAACAATAATCTAGGAATTGAGAAGAGATGTGAAATCATCGTATATCTTTAGGAATGCCGCATATACACTTGCTTTTGATTCTTGAAAAACAAGGGCGGATCGCATCACCTGAAATGGTCGATGAGTACGTTTGCGCCAGAATCCCTACACTCCCTCGCATCGAAGACCTGTCACCTGAAGCCAACCAGCAGAGGAGATTGTGGTTCTATGTGACGCACATGATGATGCATGATTGCAATGATGCTTGCTTAGAGGGGTCAACATGCAAGAAACACTTCCCCAAACCGTATTCTGACAGAACAGAATTATCCGGTAAAGTTTTATTTACTTTGTTTATCGATTATTCTTTATAATTAAGAGGTCCGTTACACAAACTATGTTCGGATAGCACCTGAACAGGAGGAAACAACATTACTGCCACAAAGCGGGGGCGACCAGGCTGCACTTGATGAATACAATCATCTTCCAATGGATGATCCAGAGAGAGACATGAATGAAGTCCGCTACCAACGTATTCCGCAGTCGGATCGACGACCTACACGAATCAATGAAGAATGTGGAAATACGTATTGTAAGAAGAAGCGGGGGTCCAATGTTGAACTTCTCATGGCTGATAACCGTGTCATCCCTTATAATCCGTACCTTTTGTTGAAGTATGGCTGTCACATTAATGTGGAGTATGTCTTCGGTCAGAAAGCCTGCAAATACATTTTCAAATATTTGCTTAAAGGTATCTAAATAACTTTGTACCTAAATTATTTATATAATTTTAGGCTTTGAGAAGGGATATGTCAAGGTCATACAACCGAGGAAAAGCCAAACAAATCCCAGCGGGGGCCAGAACGACGATACATATGACTACGACGAAATCGCCGCCACCTTTAAGGTTCGCTACATGACAGCGTTAGAGGCGTACCTACGGCTACATTCCTATAAAATCGTCCAAATGTCCCACCAAATCTACACATTGAGTGTTCATGACGAAGGGGGGCAAACAATCGTTGTGGAGGAAGGTCATGAGGCAGAGGGAAGATGGAAGGTTGATGCTAACACGCGGTTGACGGCTTTTTTCAAATTGTGCGGGGGCGATTCCGATGCGAAAAAGTTGACTTATGACCGGGTGCCATTCTATTACTCGTGAGTTATTTTATCCAAGATATTTCCTATATTCTTCTTAGCCTATATTCTTCTTATCTGCTTATTCTTTAGCTGGGACGATAAGGCACGTGAATGGAAGAAAAGGAAGTACCCTCTCGAAGAAAATCCCGAGAAAGCTCGAATGTTTGTGCGGGTTTACACAGTTTCCCCCCGCAAGCACGAATTATACGCCATCAGGTAAGTTATTTAGGTCCAATAATATTCTGTGAAGTATGCCAAGAATATTATTTTAAATGAGACAGACAAGGATTTTCCCTAACATATGGAAAAAATTGATCTAATCTAAACATATGGAAAAAAAATAAGCAGACTGTTCGTTTTAGATTGTTATTGCTCAGCCGACCAGGCCCGACCTCTTTCGTTGATCTACGAACTGTGGATGGTGTCACACATCCCACCTTCACATTAGCCGCCCAAAAACTTGGACTTATGGAATCCGATGATCTTTTCAGACGTGCGATGGCCGACGCCTGCGTCGAGAAAATGAACTTTAAGCAATTGCAGCATTATTTTGCCATGCTGATCTACCATGCGAATCCCTCCAATCCTCAGGCCCTATTTAATGAATTTTTGGACGAGATGAATCCAACGGTGGTCTTGAATGACCCGAACGCCATACCAAAAACAACCAATATGCGGGTGGCCGAAGTGATGCGGAATGTTGAGTATTTTTTGAACAGTATGGGGTCTTCTTCTAAGTGAGCCAATTAGGTTTTTCTCCACTTTTCGCTTTTAATTTAGAGAGATGGGACTAAAGGGACTGCCAGCAGATTACGATTACCTATTTCAAGAGAAAATCTTAGAAGAAGAGGGCGTGTGGGACATGTTCTACGGCCAGGAATTGAAAGGAAAATTGACGCCGCAGCAAGTTGCTCTGAAGGGAATAGGCCAATTGAACACTGATCAGCGGGTGGCTTTTGAGCGCATTTCTGAGGCTGTGATTCGTGGAGATGGCTCTTTGTTCTTCCTGGAGGGTGCAGGAGGATGTGGTAATTCCATAAAATACGATATAATTTTTCATCGATTATATGTAGGCAAAACGTTCCTCTATAACACGTTGATCCGATGGTGTTTAGCGGGGAAACCATGCTTCGATTCTGCTCAGAATATTTCACCTATCGATTCTTGCGTATGCTTTTTAGATCAGAATATTATATAATCGTTTTTTACAGACATCATTAGAGAGAGGCTCTGTTATTGCTGCTGCCAGCACGGGTATTGCAGCTTTATTGTTGATCGGTGGTGCAACTGCTCATCGACAATTTTTCATCCCAAATGACGTTGACGATGATACTACTCCTTCTATTAATTTTGAATCAGCCANTTAAATATTGAATAAATATTTTATAGCTTTAGAGATACCAATATTATTCCTGTATTTGTAACATGACTTAATTTTTCATTTTTTTATTTGATTCTTGAAACGATATATATATGGGAAACGATGGTTTTACCCATACCATCTACCATGCGAATCCCCTGATCTACCATGCGAATCCCTCCAATCCTCAGGCCCTATTTAATGAATTTTTGGACGAGATGAATCCAACGGTGGTCTTGAATGACCCGAACGCCATACCAAAAACAACCAATATGCGGGTGGCCGAAGTGATGCGGAATGTTGAGTATTTTTTGAACAGTATGGGGTCTTCTTCTAAGTGAGCCAATTAGGTTTTTCTCCACTTTTCGCTTTTAATTTAGAGAGATGGGACTAAAGGGACTGCCAGCAGATTACGATTACCTATTTCAAGAGAAAATCTTAGAAGAAGAGGGCGTGTGGGACATGTTCTACGGCCAGGAATTGAAAGGAAAATTGACGCCGCAGCAAGTTGCTCTGAAGGGAATAGGCCAATTGAACACTGATCAGCGGGTGGCTTTTGAGCGCATTTCTGAGGCTGTGATTCGTGGAGATGGCTCTTTGTTCTTCCTGGAGGGTGCAGGAGGATGTGGTAATTCCATAAAATACGATATAATTTTTCATCGATTATATGTAGGCAAAACGTTCCTCTATAACACGTTGATCCGATGGTGTTTAGCGGGGAAACCATGCTTCGATTCTGCTCAGAATATTTCACCTATCGATTCTTGCGTATGCTTTTTAGATCAGAATATTATATAATCGTTTTTTACAGACATCATTAGAGAGAGGCTCTGTTATTGCTGCTGCCAGCACGGGTATTGCAGCTTTATTGTTGATCGGTGGTGCAACTGCTCATCGACAATTTTTCATCCCAAATGACGTTGACGATGATACTACTCCTTCTATTAATTTTGAATCAGCCAAAGCCGAAAAATTGCGGGCGGCAAATCTCATCATTATTGATGTAACTAATTACTTTTAGCTTGCCTAGCCCTCTATTATCCTTTTCAGGAGATTAGCATGCTCAGTTCCAGGGTTCTTCGATACATTGATCGTCTTCTACGAGATGTTTGCGACAGTGAAAAACCCTTCGGCGGTAAAACATTGATTCTAGGTGGAGATTGGAAGCAGCTTGCGCCAGTCGTCGAACACGGAACCCGAGAGGACCAGGTCAACGACAGCATCAGAATGGATCCTTTATTCCGCGACAACGCTGTGAAACTCAGGTGAATCAGCAATGTTTTAATAATATCTCTGCTAATCATTCTATGGCAACCCGGGGTTTTCACTGGGAAGATAATTTTTCCGTCGTAAATTCTTTTCTAACCTGAATGTGTATTCTATTTAGCCTTACAATCAACATGAGGACTGCTCCCGGTGAAACGAAATTACGAGAATGGCTGACAGTGATTGGCAATGGTCTTCACCAAGCGGGGGCTACCAATCCTCGTCAACAATTGCTAACAATACCGGATGAACTTGTAGCTGAGAATCTGGATGAAGTCATAAATTTCTGCTTTCCGTCGGGGCTTTTTGATGATCCACTTCAAAATGCGGGAGCAATCGCAGACAACGCAATTTTGTGTCCGACAAATGCTGCAGTCGATGATATCAACAAAATGGCTCTTGGTCGTTTATGCGGGGAAGCCAAATCCTTTCCATCATTGGATCAGCCACTTGAACCCAGAGATGATTTGAGTGACTATAGAACCGACTTTAATCTCGAAGCAATTAACAAAGAAACCCCGTCTGGAATGCCACCCCATGATTTAACTCTAAAAGTAAATATTAAATTGATTTGTTTTAATGTTTTATTAAATGTTGTTTAGGTGGGAACACCGCTGATGCTCATCAGAAATTTGGACGTTTCGCAAGGATTGTGCAACGGAACACGCATGCAGATAGAGAAAATGACAGACGAGAATCTTTACTGTAGAATTCTCACTGGACCACGAGCTGATCTGAAGCAGACTTACATAATACCGAGAGTGAAATTCGAATATGGCAATGGAAAACACCATCGCGGGTTGCGTTTTCGTCGCCTACAATTCCCTGTCCGGCCATGCTTCGCCATGACCGTGAACAAGGTAAACATAGCAGAAAGAGAGCATTGTTCTGTCACATAAAACTATTTCTTTTCAATATTCTAGGCGCAAGGACAAACGCTGAAGAAAATGGCACTTGTCTTGGACAGAGGACAGTGCTTCGCCCACGGGCAAGTTTATGTCGCAATGTCCCGAGTTACGCGCATGGACGGCATCCGAGTATACGCACCATTTTCAAAAATTGGAGGTGAAACTTTGATCGAAAACGTCGTGTGCCACGAACTGTTGGACGGTGTAAACATCCCACCACGGCCACAGATTCTGATTAGACAAGCGGAAGCGGGGGCTGATGACATTGATGATGAATCCGATGAAAACATTGATGCTTATCCCGTTTAGGAAATTTTAGCCTATTTGATTGTTCCCCTTAGAAAATTATATTTAAATTTTAATTGTTATTATTTTACTCTTTATTTTATTTGATTTATTAGTATTAATTATATTTTCCCTATATTTTATGATACACTGATTGTGAAATTTATTAAATATTGAATAAATATTTTATAGCTTTAGAGATACCAATATTATTCCTGTATTTGTAACATGACTTAATTTTTCATTTTTTTNGCGTATGCTTTTTAGATCAGAATATTATATAATCGTTTTTTACAGACATCATTAGAGAGAGGCTCTGTTATTGCTGCTGCCAGCACGGGTATTGCAGCTTTATTGTTGATCGGTGGTGCAACTGCTCATCGACAATTTTTCATCCCAAATGACGTTGACGATGATACTACTCCTTCTATTAATTTTGAATCAGCCAAAGCCGAAAAATTGCGGGCGGCAAATCTCATCATTATTGATGTAACTAATTACTTTTAGCTTGCCTAGCCCTCTATTATCCTTTTCAGGAGATTAGCATGCTCAGTTCCAGGGTTCTTCGATACATTGATCGTCTTCTACGAGATGTTTGCGACAGTGAAAAACCCTTCGGCGGTAAAACATTGATTCTAGGTGGAGATTGGAAGCAGCTTGCGCCAGTCGTCGAACACGGAACCCGAGAGGACCAGGTCAACGACAGCATCAGAATGGATCCTTTATTCCGCGACAACGCTGTGAAACTCAGGTGAATCAGCAATGTTTTAATAATATCTCTGCTAATCATTCTATGGCAACCCGGGGTTTTCACTGGGAAGATAATTTTTCCGTCGTAAATTCTTTTCTAACCTGAATGTGTATTCTATTTAGCCTTACAATCAACATGAGGACTGCTCCCGGTGAAACGAAATTACGAGAATGGCTGACAGTGATTGGCAATGGTCTTCACCAAGCGGGGGCTACCAATCCTCGTCAACAATTGCTAACAATACCGGATGAACTTGTAGCTGAGAATCTGGATGAAGTCATAAATTTCTGCTTTCCGTCGGGGCTTTTTGATGATCCACTTCAAAATGCGGGAGCAATCGCAGACAACGCAATTTTGTGTCCGACAAATGCTGCAGTCGATGATATCAACAAAATGGCTCTTGGTCGTTTATGCGGGGAAGCCAAATCCTTTCCATCATTGGATCAGCCACTTGAACCCAGAGATGATTTGAGTGACTATAGAACCGACTTTAATCTCGAAGCAATTAACAAAGAAACCCCGTCTGGAATGCCACCCCATGATTTAACTCTAAAAGTAAATATTAAATTGATTTGTTTTAATGTTTTATTAAATGTTGTTTAGGTGGGAACACCGCTGATGCTCATCAGAAATTTGGACGTTTCGCAAGGATTGTGCAACGGAACACGCATGCAGATAGAGAAAATGACAGACGAGAATCTTTACTGTAGAATTCTCACTGGACCACGAGCTGATCTGAAGCAGACTTACATAATACCGAGAGTGAAATTCGAATATGGCAATGGAAAACACCATCGCGGGTTGCGTTTTCGTCGCCTACAATTCCCTGTCCGGCCATGCTTCGCCATGACCGTGAACAAGGTAAACATAGCAGAAAGAGAGCATTGTTCTGTCACATAAAACTATTTCTTTTCAATATTCTAGGCGCAAGGACAAACGCTGAAGAAAATGGCACTTGTCTTGGACAGAGGACAGTGCTTCGCCCACGGGCAAGTTTATGTCGCAATGTCCCGAGTTACGCGCATGGACGGCATCCGAGTATACGCACCATTTTCAAAAATTGGAGGTGAAACTTTGATCGAAAACGTCGTGTGCCACGAACTGTTGGACGGTGTAAACATCCCACCACGGCCACAGATTCTGATTAGACAAGCGGAAGCGGGGGCTGATGACATTGATGATGAATCCGATGAAAACATTGATGCTTATCCCGTTTAGGAAATTTTAGCCTATTTGATTGTTCCCCTTAGAAAATTATATTTAAATTTTAATTGTTATTATTTTACTCTTTATTTTATTTGATTTATTAGTATTAATTATATTTTCCCTATATTTTATGATACACTGATTGTGAAATTTATTAAATATTGAATAAATATTTTATAGCTTTAGAGATACCAATATTATTCCTGTATTTGTAACATGACTTAATTTTTCATTTTTTTTATTTGATTCTTGAAACGATATATATATGGGAAACGATGGTTTTACCCATGAGTCAAAATAACATAAAAATGGACAACCCGGGTTGTCCATTCCTGCAAAAACTAAAGTTTCTTTTAACTGGACAACCCGGGTTGTCCATTCCTGCAAAAACTAAAGTTTCTTTTAACTGGACAACCCGGGTTGTCCAAAATCCTCCAAAAATCCACCAAAATTTTTTTCACTCCATGGGTCAAAATAAAAGATAATAGACAGCCCGGGTTGTCCATTCCTGCATAAATATAGTTTCCCTTAAATGGATAAATGGACAACCCGGGTTGTCCAAAATCCTCCAAAAATCCACCAAATTTTTTCTCACCCATGATTTAAACCAAAATATCGAATCCCGTGGTGTATTCCGGGGGCGCTTTAGCGCCCCAACGCGGTTCCATAGTGCAGATAAGGAAAAACCCAACACGGTCCCGTAGTACAGATAAAGCTCTCTTTCGCTGGCTTGCCTGTTCAAAGCGCCTTTGGCGCTTTCTCCCCAAGGCAGAACCCGGCGATACCAGAGCCCGGAGGGCTCTGGTTATGGCATAACAAGAGCAAAATACAATAGACACGAATAGGAAAATATACAAAATGCAAAGGGTAATCAAGAGATAGAGATCGATCCAGCAGATGTAGATAGAATGAACTGACACAAACATAACAATGATAAAGAGAGAGAAAGAATGGAATTGGTGGACAACAACAACAAATATAGGGGATAACATCAAACAACAACAACATCATCATCCAGATCACCAGCCTACAGGGACGGCAGCTTTTGTCGCTTCCGTCGTTGTCGTCTCCGCTGTGGTAATGTTCTCGCCGGTCGTCGTGGTGCTGTGTCCTTCCGTCGTCTCGTTGGTCTCCTTCGTGGTGTTCTTCTCTGTCGTGGTCTTCGCGCACTCCACTTCCAGGTTCTCTTCATAGTCCACGACGAGTTCGTAGTCCGTGTGATGGCCGGTCCGCACCATCGCTCGGAAGGTGTCCTTGGGCGTTGTTCCCTTGTGCTTGACCATCCTGAAGGAAAATTTAAGTTTATGCATTGGACCCGAACGAATGAATTGGCTCACGTCTGTCCGCGGTCCACCGTCACATCCTGCGTTCCTGCTCCTTGTCCTTGCTGGATGCCGTCCATCTTTCCCGACACACAGCGATTTTCTGCGTTCAGCTTCTCCGCTCCGACTGACGAGACCAGGCACAGAAAGACAGCAGCGACGACGATCAGTGACAGCAGTCCACGGGTGCCCTTTTTCCGCAGCAGACCATGAAGACGATGATGCATTGTTGCTTGGTTGGTCAGTTGTAGTCGTTGATGACGATTGATTGATGTTGTTGTTGTTCGTTGAATGAAGAGAATATAATTTGTTTGGGTTGGGAGAATGATGATTTTTGCTGAAATCTGCGCGTTTATATATAGTTCTAATCCGAGTGACAAAATAAGTGAGAATGTTGAAAATGTGGTTGGATTTGGGTGTAAATTGGCGAAACAACTACTAAATAAATAATCTTATAAGTAGGGCTCGAACTTTTAGGGAATTCCCCTAAGCAAAAATAGGGACCTATTAGGGAGCAAAAAAGGGCCCAAATAGGGAGAAAATAGGGAGCTATCTAGCGAAAATAGGCAAAAATAGGGAAATTTTTTTCCCCAAAATATGACCTAAAAATTCAAAAATTTTGTTTAAAAAGAATATTAAGCCTTTTTAGAACCAATTTAACCATATCTTGAGATGTTTTCATTAGAAAAATTGAAGATTCACAAAAAATATTTAAAAAAAAAATTCGAAATTTTTTCAAAAAAAATTGCGAAAAAAGTTGAATAAAAAACTAAAAATTATCCCAAAGTTTTGGGAAAAACTAAAAATTTTCCAAAAATTTTTCGGAAAAAACTAAAATTTTTTTCCAAAAAATCTAAAATTTTCGGTTTTTATTGCATTTTTGTGAAGAATTTCTTAAAAAATAAGCCAAAATAGGGAGAAAATAGGGAAAAAATGGCGAAATAGGGAAAAATTTAGCCGCGCTTATAGAAATAGGGAAATAGGGAAAAAAAAGTTCATCAAAATACGTTTAAATATGTCTAAAAACGCGTTTCTGAGCGTTTCCCTACGATTCCCTGTTTTTAAAAAAATAGGGAATTCCCTAAAAGTTCGAGCCCTACTTATAAGCTTTTTATGCTCCAAAGATTATATTCCACATTTTGATTGATATTTTAAGGGAACAAAGAAAAACAATGAGAAAATTAAAGGCCCGGTTTTCGTTTTTAACATTAATTTTTCTTTTAATTTTATCGAAACGAATCCTTTAAAAAGCTTATTCAGTGTGACTTTTTCTTTTTCACGAGAGCACGAGACAAATGGTGATAGGTCGTTCCGCAAATCGTCACACTTACGTCTTACGTCGGCACTAGTTGCAAAGCGGCTGCTTTTGAAATTCACAAATTTAACAGAGGGGACCCTTTTCATTTGAAAACCAAAAAAAAATTTTTTTAGGTTTTAACTACTTTTTTGACTACTTTTTGACCAAAAGAATTGGGAAAACAAAAAAAATTTTTTTGGTTTTCAAATGAAAAGGGGGGACCCTTTTAGTGGGTTTTCAAAAGCAGCCGCTTTGCAACTAGTGCCCTTACGTCTATTTTGAATTGGGTCTTCGCAGCTGACCGACACCCAACTGACCGACAACTCAGAAGATTGAACCAAAAACTTTTTTGTTAGACCAGTGAGTTAGACCAAAAGTATAAAAGCAAAGTTGTGCAGAATTTTATGCTCTATCTTTTAGCATTTTCGGTTTTTCGAATTTCCTTGAAAATTTTTCAAAAATTTTCGAAAAAACCCCGATTTTTTGCATTTTTTGAAAAATTCGAAAAATTTCAGGGAAATTCGAATTTCCTTCCTTTCCCCGAGCTCCGAAAATCTTTTACCAGGTCGGGTCATAAAAAATGGCCGCTTGGAAATATCAGTCCATAATTTCATGGATAAGGGTTATCATTGGACTAGTTGCTATTAATTTAATTTAAATGAATGGTTCCCATCATTTTTATATCAAATTACTCAAAAAAACCATTTTTCAAAAAAGTTTTAAGCTAGAGAATGACCGAAGATAAGCATAAAATTCAATACTAATTTACACACTAAACTCGAAAACTGGAAAAATGCAAAGCAATCGATCTTAAACTTTTATAAAGCATTTATAACGGGTGTATTCCGTCGTTAAATAACGTTAAAACGATTCTATAAATTCCATTTAGGACATAGTAGCACCAAACTTAAAAGGGGGTCTAAAAGTCCATTCATCAAGGACAAAAAGGTCCTGACCGATAGAGGAAAATGGTACGGAGAAATTTTCCGCGCGAAATTATAGCGAAGATATAGTGCTACCATTGTGGAATAATATTGGTTCCAGAAACTTTTCCTAGAAAAATTTTTTTGGTCTCATAAAGGTCCGGTCATAAGTGTGTTCACCAAAACAGCAACGAGAAATGACTTGCCTTTCAATTCGGGATAGAAAAAGAAATAGCCAAAATTTTCATAAAGATGATTAATATGATCGAAAAATAAGTTATTTGGGTTATATTCTGCAAAAAATTTATTGGCTAACGCCCATGAAAAATTTAATTTTGGTCTCTCGATCCATACACGTTCGAAAAGTTGTACTTTATAAAATTTTGGGTCTTTTCATGACTAAATGTTTGGTAAACACCCTTTTTCTGATCTATTCTGATAAATATAATCCTATATTAACTAATTATGGGTGATAAATGTTTTAACAAATTCGTTTCTGAATTTTTATAGAAAGTTAAATGGGTCCCGTCTCACCCTTTAGGGGGTACTCCAACCGGCACTCAAATGTCAACTTTGATTACTCTACTTTATACATTCGATAGGAAAGTGCTTGGTACCCCGTCTTATTCCTTAGACCATGTACTTTAAATTATCACTAAATTATTCTTCCCGAATGGCTTCTTGCGGAGGGGGCGTTTCACGGAAGACGCCGAGGTCGAGGAGGTGGTGAGGCAGTACCTCGCCTCAAAGATCGGCTTAGATTTTTTCAAACGGGGTAACAAGAAATTTTTTTTTCATTACAGTAAGCTAGTCCATATTCACGGTAATTACTTTGTTGAATAACTTTTTCCATTTCCTTTTATTTGTTTGTTATTTTTCAATTTTTTGTTTAAAAAATTTTTGTATAAAAAACGGCCATTTTTTATGACCCGACCTGGTATATTTAATTTTGGATTTCGGGGGGGGGGGGGGGTGTAGCCCCCTCCCTGGCTACGGCCTTGGTCCGTAGTCCAGTTGTCGTTACGGGTCCGACTTTTCGTTTTTAGCATGAAATTTTTCATCGAAGCGATTGTTGTTAAATTTTTATGTTCAATGTAGTACTTCTCTTTCTCTGTTCTCCACAAGAAACAGACAGAGAAAATAATTATGGCGTAAATAAAATCAGCCTAAAAAATCGAATTGTTTCAATGTATTTTTTTTATCCCTCGTGAATATGACGCGGAAGCATTTTGGGTTAAAAATATATTCTTGTCTAACTTCTTTTTCTCTGTTCATTCACTCTTCCTGTACTGTAGCATTCTACAATAAGGAATTCGCTTCAAATTCACGATGGTTCAAAGCTGGTTAATCAGTTCCCAATTTTCATTTTACATACAGCATTTGAATTTCCTGCAGAGAACATGAAAAATGGGTACTTGTTTAGCTGGTGTCCACCCTAGACCCCCCTAAATTTTGAAAAAAAATTCATTTTTTTCAAGAAAAGATATCCCTGGGGTTATTTTTGACGCTGAATTCGATTTTGACGTCCATTTTGATGTAATGCGTCATCTGACGCCACTTTTCGTCGTTAACGTCAAAAAATTTTCTTGCAAAATCATCTAAAAAAAGACTTTACTGCGGTAATTTTTGACGCTGAATCCGAAACATTATGTCAAAATAGAATCAAAATCGGATTCAGCGTCCAAAATTACCCATTGAGGAAAAAATTAGAAAAAAAGCAAAAAAAAAATTAGAAAAAAAGCAAAAAAAATTTTTGGCGTCAACGTCAAAAAGTGACGTCAGAATACGCGTTATGTCGAAATGGAGGTCAGAATCGGATTTTTTTTACAAAAATTATAAATTACCCTTAAAAGGAAAACTTCAAAAAAAAGGCATAAAAAAATTCAATTTTATTTGGGGGGGGGGTCCAGGGTGGACACCAGCTAAACAAGTACCAAAAAAGCTACAAAAAATAATAAAAATCTTTAACTAATGCTACACTCGTCGCCATCGGAAAGCGATCAGCCCGTTTAAAAAAATCTATAACTTGAAGCGAATTTATGTGAGTGTTCTCTCTTTTTTGCATTCTATTTTCACTTTTTCTCTGTCCTTTGTGGTAATTGTGGCTGACAAAAAAACGCTTTTATAAAAAATCCAATAGGAAATGATAAAAGATTTCGCTTCAATATATAGTTCATTTTTTTAAACATATGAGTTTTGGAACATTCTTTGTGGCAATGAGTGTATAGCATGCTATAGCATTAATTAAAGATAGCATCTACAGCATGCTAAAAACGAAAAATTTTCTCCTTTCTAATATTAATCAAGGCCTTGATTAATATTAGAAAGGAGAAAATTATTAGAAAGTTAGAAATATTAGAAAGGAGAAAAAAGAGCCCTTAAGGGCTCTCATCTCACAGTCTGCCATGCCACGGACGGATTATTCTTTCAGACAACAGCCCATTCTAACTTTTGGGTATTTTGTACATCGATAGGGAAATTAATTTTCAATTTTTATTTTACTTACAGTTAGGTGGGCGGTGGGGATTTACAAGAGAGTGGTGGAATACTAGAGACTGGGGAAATACAAGAGCATATACGGTATTACCAAATAATAATTTTTTATGAGATTTTTTCGCATCGATTAATAAGGTTATAATAATATTAATTTTTATGGCTTCACCCCAAAATATCACCAACCCAAAATATCACCATGCTAAAAGTGGTGATATTTTGGGTCGAAAAATACTGTATGTAACAAAATGTCGAAAGGACGAAATGTCCAAAAACAAATTATAGCATCTACGAATTAATTAAAAATATGGTAAAAAATTAAGAGAAATTTAAAAAATTAAATAAAATAGATTTGAATCCTATCCGAGTGAAAAATAAGAGGCAGGACGGTTCAATAGGTGAGTGCTGAAAGATTATTAATTTTAATTAGAAATCTTATCATTGGGCTCGCCTTCGGCGAGCCCAATAATAAAATTTCTAATTAAAATTATTAATCTTCCAGCCCGCACCTATTGAACCGTGCATTTGCCTAAGCCCCCCACGGGAAAATGATAGATAGCCGGCTTTAGGCGATGTTTTGTCCTTTAGGCATTTTGTAACTCCCTTTGCGAGGTGATATTTTGGGTGTGGTGATATTTTGGGTTGACACCATTTTTATTATATAAGAGCTAAAACCAAAACTGAGGCCCATGGAAATGAACATTGAGCACATACATATTGAGGGTTTTTTGGATGTCTATTAAAAGGACACGGAGAACAACAAAAAAGTGAGTCTGGAATAGAAATTTATTTTCAGTAATTTTTTGAAAAAGAATGAAAGAAAACCCCGACCTATAGATTTTTATTTATGTTTGCCATGCTTTCTATCCTTTAACAAATTTAGAAATAATTTAGTCTACCCATTTTTAAACATCAATTCAACATAAATGACTTCCGAAGACATCAAGGAGATTAAGGCCATCACGACGCAGCTCCTCAAAAATCAAGCGCTGATGATGGCTCACATAGTGCAGCAGTACCAGAAACAGCAGCAGCAACAGCCTATGGCTGTCCCTGCTGTGCAGCAGCAGGGGCCGAAACCGGTGAAGGTGGAACCCGGAGTGGACATCGAGCACATGCTCCAGCAACAGCGCCATCGATTGTCGTCAGCGGCATTGTCAAATTTGGTGTCAGCAAAGCGTCGGATTGAGGAGAATCCACCGGTGAAGACAACTCACCAGCAGAAGCCAAAGCCATTGCAGGTTTAGATAGCAAATCAAAACTTTTAGAAAAACCTAAATATTATGAAAATTTCGGATGAATTATATTCTGCGGTCGCCAATATTGTGTCCGGGTTGCATGATTTTCTGAGGTCAGATGTGTACATTGGAACGAAAAGCACTGTCTGACCTCTTTTTTCCTAATTGACCTTAGAACAGAGAAGCAGAGAATGTGAAAGAAAAGCAGAGAGGCGAAAAAGAGAAATGACACGTGTGCTCATTATGCAGCATAGTTGTACTGTAGTTCAATGGCTTGCTTTCGTTCCGATGTGGGCATCCGACCTCTGAAAGTCGTGCAAACCGGACACATGCCGGCGATCGCACTATAATTGCATTGCAGACGGTAGACAATCTCGGGTCAAAACGACGCAGATCCAGCTTGAACAATGACAAGGAGAATGTTAAGAAAGAGATCGGTGCAACCAAACGGAACAGCGGGGACACGCTCAATGAACATGTATGTTTAATCGAAAATGTTCGGGTCTTAAAAATCCTGAAATATCTTCTTGAATTATTTTTGAATTTATTTCGGCTCTTTTTAGTACTGTAGCATCTGCGAGGCTGTCGTGCAGGCTGATATTCTTGTGCGCCACATTTGGTAGCTGATGTTCTTAAATTTAAAAATGGCTCAATTTTTAAGGGATCACATTGTAAAGAAATTTATGGCGGAGAAGGGGGCCGACTGTGACAACATGTTCAGCTTCGTCTGCGATGTTAAAGATTGCGGTTTTCGCACTCACAAGTTAATCAATGATTTTTAAGATTTATTTTGGATTTTTATTTTAGGCTTACAGCTGCCAGCGTGCATCATGAAAAACATCCGGATGTGGAACGCAGCAAGGTTGTGACAAGCACAGTGGCATAACCAGGGAGGAAGAGGGGG
>LDKF01004425.1:0-16028 GCA_001026735.1 Rotylenchulus reniformis | reverse complement strand
AAAAAAACAGTTCAAAAGAAAAAAAATTATTTCTTCCACATTGAGATTCGAATTATTAGAGATACGGTAGGTAAAATCCGAATTTTGTCCATCGATGCTTCAAATAATAGAAAATTTAATGGGATTTTTTAACTATTTAAGTTGGCCGACATAAACGCGGATGGCACGGTGACTCAAGCTGAATGGGACAGGATGATGAACCACAAGGAGTACGGGGAGGGGTCACCTTTTTTCTTACAAAAATTGATTCTTAAAAATTTTGGAAAATTAAAAAAAATCAGGGATTAGCCTGCAGCCTAGCCCGAATCCAAAATTACAGCCAGAGGTTACCTATTAGAGTTCAAAATTTTGTGAAGACATGTACCAGTGTCACTTAGCAGTAGTCAGCAGGTGGGACAAATATAAAGTACCGTATTCTCTCTAAAATAAGGCCTAGGCCTTATTTTTTTCAACCATCCCCGAAGAGGGGCCTTATTTTAGAGAGGGGCCTTATATTAGAGAGAGGCCTTTTTTTTCAAAGGTTATCAGGCAAAGGAAAAATAGAATAAAAATTGATTTTTTTCGAAAAAGATGTAAAAAATGACCAATTTTCTTAAGAAAAAGTACTTAATTTTCTAATTCTCAGGCGGTCTCTATCAAGTCCGCCAGCATCATACATACTGAATAGAAGAAAAATAGGATAAGGGATAGAATAAAGGGATAAAGAAGGTAAAATTGATTAAAAATAGTACATTCAACTCTCACAAAGGGGGCCTTATACAGGGTGACCAAAAAGTCTTTGCACCCATTAAATTTTGAATAACTTTTTTATTAATTAACAAAATTACAATCAAATACTATCAAAAGATGCCCAACAAAATAGAGTACTTATATAAAAATTAACTTAAAAAATAGTCACCCTTGGAATAGAAATTGAGACGAAATCAAAAAATATAGTCACCCTTGGAATAGAAATTGAGACGAAATCAAAAAATTCGACGCTGGCACGCAGGTACCCCCCATCCTTCTCCCGGGCGAAAAATTTCTTTCACTCGAGCTCTATCAAAACCGTTAAAGGGATAGAATATGGGCAAAACATCCTCCTCTTTCTAACCATATTGTCAGATATTCCAAACATCCGGCTTCAATTATGGTTTAGGCAGAATTTAATCAAGGGACAAAAAAACCCTATTTTTCATGAAACCATGGGCCAAATTCAATTAAGATCATTACTTATGGAAAATTTTTTAGGGTATTTTTAAACCTCATTCTATGGGCTACTTTTAGGGCCAGAGTTGAAATTTTTCATTAGGATTTAGCACCCACCCACAGAGCTCACGAAGTTCAGACCTGGTGCCTGACTCATTTGCCCGGATTTTTATCATCCCAATAATGGCCTTTCTATTCTCCTGATCTGAACCCGATGGATTATTCCATCAGGGCTATTTTGGAGACCAGGGCCTGTGCTACTGCTCATAAAAATTTGGAGTCGCTTATGGAGGCTCTTCTTAGAGAATGGGACAAAATTCCGATTCAAGAGCTGCGTGCCAGCGTCGAATTTTTTTTCGCGCGATTTCGTCTCAATTTCTATTACAAGGGTGACTATTTTTTAAGTTAATTTTTATATAAGTACTCTATTTTGTTGGGCATCTTTTGATAGTATTTGTTTGTAATTTTGTTAATTAATAAAAAAGTTATTCAAAATTTAATGAGTGCAAAGACTTTTTGGTCACCCTGTATTAGAGAGGGGCCTTATTTTAGAGGGAGGCCTTATTTTTTTCAATTATCTTCGAAAGGGGGCCTTATTTTAGAGAGGGGCCTTATTTTAGAGGGAGGCCTTATTTTAGAGAGGGGCCTTATTTTAGAGAGAATACGGTAGGTAGTCACGTAGAAAAAAACACTTGAGTTGCATAGAATGGATCACGTACTTCATGAAGTTCGTGTACAGCAAAGGGCTAAAAAACAAATGCTTTTAGATTTGCATATATGCTTTTAGACTTTTATTCTTACTTGTTAGATTTATACTTCAAAAATTTTGAAGGGACTAACCAAAGCAACGGCTTTTTAACATCCTAGCAGCCCCCCTCCCTTGACTGCGGTGTTCGCGGGGTTCCATAAAAAGTCTGTAGTCTCCCCCTGTTGTTCTTATATGAAATTAGCATCTGCATTTTTAAAAGTATTCATTCAAGGGTTAGGCGGCGAGAAAAATTCTCTCTACTCATTACACTATCTCGCTTTTTCCACAACTTCTCTGCCCTGTCTCCACCCTTTAGGTAGGTATCTAACATTTTGTAAGAAATAAAGGGTAATAAGCCGGGGAAGAGTTGGAGATGAAACGTTTTTAGTGTCACTATCCAAGTCGGAGACACTGATGGGGACGGGCAATTATCGCGCAAGGAGCAGAATGAGCTGATCAAGGAGCAGCTGAAGGCGTTGCAAGATGATGCACAGCACTGATCCCATCGGCGGAAAACGTGTTCAAAAAAAATTCAAAGAAATTTTTGCATTTTGAGGATTTTAATTGTTGAATAATTATTATGGTTACATGTGATTTCGACAGAATTAGTCTCGACAGTGTTGGTTTCGACAGTGGATTTCGACAGTAGTTGATTTCGACAGTAAAAAGATTTTTTAAAAATGTGAAATATACATGTAACGAAAAGCATATATTTTTATTTTTGGCTTAATATGGCCTAAATACTAGGTCATTTCATAAAATCATCATCGGCATTTCATACAGTTCATTTTTGTATTCACGTGAGCATATGTAACTTAAAAAAGAATGAACCGAAAAATCTATAAATTTCGGAATTGATACTCCCAAGTCTTCTACAATTTTGCTTTTTATTGAATTTTTTAGCCCTGCCAAAAAATTGAGAAAAAAAATCCCGCAAATGGTTGGGTCAAAAATGGCCAAACCGGTATTCCCGGTTTAAAACCGGATTTTTTTATAGGAAATTGAGTTTTTTATACTCCCGTTATGTAGCCGTAGCCTAGATGTTTCTGCGTCGAATACAAAAAACATCTCAATCTAGCCACTTAGATTTTTTATGGATTTTTTCCAAACTTTCGGGCGAAAATCGCTTTTTTGGCCAATTTTCTATTAAAATGGCCGTTTTTTGCCATTTGACATTTGGGAATATTTGGGTCAAACCAACACTGTCGAGACGGAACTCGGAACTCAATCTACTTCCGGCGGAACTCGGAAACCGGAATCCGGGCCTGAAAAAACCCCCGGAATTTCCGGAACTCGGAATTAGAATTTTTTCAAAAAAAAATCAAAAAAATTGAATTATTTTATCGAAATAAGCAAATTAAGTAGCATCATTATCATATATGCTTTTCGTTACATGTATATTTCATATTTTTAAAAAAATCTTTTTACTGTCGAAATCAACTACTGTCGAAATCCACTGTCGAAACCAACACTGTCGAGACCAATTCTGTCGAAATCACTGGAGACCAATTATTATAATCCTGATATTATATTGCATGGATAACCTATCGCATAACACACCAAATATCGTGTTTTGAACCTACCGTTTATCGTCTACCGTTTTTTGCCTCCTATTGCCGAAAATGCACCTCCTAGGAATTCGTCGCTGATCCAAAAAAATGCACTCAAATTTCAACATAAAAATTCAAACCCCCTTAAATCTCAATTTAAATTTTCTCTGGCGACCCCTATTGATCGGGATCGGGACCATGGGCTTTAGCAAAAAATTATATTCAAATTTCTTAAAGAGAAGTATCTAAATTTTGATCAAAATTTTCTTCTATAAGGCCGTTATCATCTCCTGGGGAAGATTTTAATAGGCGGGGAGGCTACCCGACATTTGGAACATGTAGAAAAATGCTTAAACTTTCTTATTAAAATATCATTTTTGATAACATTCTATTATAAATTGGATAACCATTTGGAAATGCGAAAATTTTGAAATTTAAAAAGTTTCTTATCATCGATCCGCCTAAAATAAAGACCAAAGATTACTACAGCACTAAAATTTAAAGTTCCATGTTTTCCTTGAAATTTTGTTTTTCCATTAGCTTTTTTTCCTACAACCTAGCTTTTAAACAGAAAATTTGACATTAATTCCCAGAGATCTTTTTAAATTGAAAATATTTAAGGTGACAATGATTATAGGTTATGCTAATCTTCGAATATTGTTATGACTTAAAGTGTTATATTCCTAGAATTTTTTAAGAAATTTTATTGAAAAAAATAAAATTTTAACAAATGTATATTTTTAATAAATCATTATCAATTTGTAGATGTGGCCAGTCTGGCCTAAAACTTTTTTGTTAGACCAGTTACACTTGTGGACATGAAAAATGTTCCACCATTTTTTTAAACTACAGTTTGAAGCGAAATGTCTGAATATCGTATTCTTTTTTCTCTACTGTTCTCTCCGTTTTGCGTGTTCTCTCCTCCATTTTCTTTCTCTTTTATGTTCATGTGCATTGTGCGAGACAGTGGCGCAAAATGGCTACCCGACATTTGGGGACACGACATTTGGGGATTTTGTTATATCTCGGGTCAAACGCAACATAGAAAAACAATTTTTTTATTAAAAAATAAAACGAAAAATTAGCTACAAAATAAGCCTTAGCTCATCCGAATTGGCCCATTCCAGTTATGGCCAAAATACAACTATCGGCAAAATTCAGAGTATTGGCCATAACTTTTTTTGGAGTGAGCCAATTCGGATGAGCTTAGACTTATGTTGTAGCTAATTTTTTGCTTTATTTTTTGATAACAAAATTATTTTGCTAGGTTGCGTTTGAACCGAGTTACAATGGATGGTCCCCAAATGTCGGTAAATACCCACCCTTTGATTTTTTTTTCCACCCTTTGAGACCGACACTCAGAAGATTGAACCAAAAACTTTTTTTGAAGCTTACAGGCCCAAAATTATAAAAAGCTTTCATACTCAAAATTTTAATGCTCTATCTTTCAGCATTTTTGGTTTTTCGGGTTTCCCTGAAAATTTTCAAATATTTCGAAAAATACAAAAAATCAGTGTTTTCCTAAAAATTTCAAAAATTTTCAGGGAAGGTTAAAAAATCAAAAATGCTAAAGGAGAGAACACAAAATTCTGCTTATATTTACTTTTTGTAATTTTGGGCCTGTAAGCTTCAAAAAAAAGTTTTTGGTTCAATCTTCTGAGTGTCGGTCTCAAAGGGTGGAGGGTATTTTGCGCCACTATCTCGCACAATGCACATGAACATAAAAGAGAAAGAAAATGGAGGAAAGAACACGCAAAAAGGAGAGAACAGTAGAGAAAAAAGAAACGATATTCAGACATTTCGCTTCAAACTATAGTTTAAAAAAATGGTGGAACATTTTTCATGTCCACAAGTGTAAACAAAACGTATAAAAGGCAAAGTTGTGCAGAATTTTTACGCTGATTCGAATGGTATTTTATTCGGCCAAAAAGTTCGAAATTTTCCCGTAATACCGAAAAATACGGTTTTTAGGAGTATTTAGAATTTTTTGTCGAATTTCGAAAAACAAAATATACCATTCGAATCAGCGTAAAAATTCTGCACAACTTTGCCTTTTATGCGTTTTGTCTAACAAAAAAGTTTTAGGCCAGACTGGTCACATTGGGGATTTTTTTAACGTCCCAGCACCGTAAACACATTTGCGTTCTGCGGCTGGCTGCTGCGGAAAATCATTTAAACCCTAATTGACAGGGACTTGTTCATTTTTCTAATAATTAATACCAACGGTGCTATGTCGTTTCTTAAAAAACCTCATAATGCGCGTTTCTTAAATATCCCTCAAAATTAAAAAAATAATAATAAATAAAAAATAAATAGAAATATTTCGTGAAATTAGTAAAAAGATAAATTTATGCATTTCCTGATTTTAATGGAATTGAAATATTTTCAAAAAATTTATTTAGAATTTTTTGAGAATCACTAATAAATTTAGAATCTAATTTTTAATCGATATCATTTTATTGGCTAAATTCGTTTTAAAAAAGTTAGATTTCTGGGAAAATTTTCGTTGAAATTAATAATTATTAAAAAAATATCCTAGACGAAAGCGGCAAGCTGCATGTCCTCTCAGCAGCAAGTCCAATTTCACTTGTGGCATTGCGTATTCAGCTGTATGAGCCACCACGACGGCCCATATTCGAATGTTCAGCATGTTAAAAATAGTCGGAAAATGATACAGAAATTGATCTATCATTTTAAAATTTGTTATGCTAGGATTTGTTAAAGTTTATTCAATTTTTAAACTAATTTTCAATTTATAAAATTTTATTTTATCGGAGTGCTTCCTATTCACAATGAGTTTTGAGGGATATTTAAGAAACGCGCATTATGAGGTTTTTTAAGAAACGACTCAACACCAAACCAAAATCGTCTCTACATATTTGATTTGTTATTAATTATTTGTTATAAAAGCTCTGATGAGAATAATATGAATCACTAGAATATTATCCAAAATAATCCCAAACCATCAACTGCTGGTGTTGGTTGATGATGATGTGTCCGTTGATGGTTTTTTTCGGTTATAATCAGTGTTGGGAAAATGAGAATTTTTGGCTCCGGCTCCGGGCTCCGGGCCTGAAAACTTTTGGCACCGGCTCCGACTCCAAGCTCCAAGTTCGATTTTGAGGGCTCAAAAAAGAATGAGATCAAGCCTATATATTTTCCGAAAAAATATAATAAAAATGCTATCGAGAATTTACGGACGGTAATGTTCTGGAAATTTTTTTAGAAATTTTGAAAGCAATATACCCAGAAAATTATGGCTATTTTTTGGCCTGAACTGTTTTTCGAAGTTCCATAAATTTTTTTAAATATTTCAACTTTTTCGAAAAGGGTATTTCAATTTTACTATTGAAATTTAAAAAAAAGGTGTTAAAACTGAAATTTTAATAAGGTTTTTGAGGCAAACCTTTTAGAAAATTTGTGAACATAAAAAATGCATGAATACCAGATTGGTTAGTTTGTACAGTAAAAATTTTTTGTTAATCTTATTTAAACGCGAAATTCCATTAATTTAAGGAGCCCCTTATAATATTTTAATCACCTCCAGGACCCTTTATATTAGTGGACCCCTTATATTTTTCAATAATTTCTTTAAAATAAGGGTCCTTTTATATTGTTTCAATCGCACCGAGGGACCCTATATCAGAGTATATATTAAGGACCTTTTTTTCTATACATACTTGATAATATAAATAACATTAAAAAAAATTTAAAATTAAAAAACAAGATGCTTCAACGGCATGTCATTCATTTGGATTTTTTGAAACTAAAAGAGAAAAAAGTAAAATACGGTATCACTGATTTAGATGGCCGACCTAGACCACGACGGCACATTGACCTATTATGAATTGTACAAATTCATCGTGGAAGGGGAGGGCAAGAAGTACAGGGAGCATCTGCAGGATGTGGGGATCGCATTTCTGGACGCAGACAGTGACAAGGACGGGGAGTTGTCGCGCAAGGAGCAGGAACAGATGGTCAAGGAGATGGAGGCGGAGGAGGAGGCACGATATGACGGCACTCTGATCGGAGGAAGATGAATGGATGATCAGCGGGGTGATCTGATCGAGGAAAAATTTTATGAGAACAATATGAATCACCAAATTGTTTTATTTAATATTATCCAAAAAAATCCCCAACTATCAAATGGTGTTGGTTGATGATGATGATGTGTCCGTCCGCTAGATGGTATTTTTCGGTTCTAAACGATGGTTTTTGGATTATGGCCGATATCTATTCCATTACAAATAATTTTCGGTGCTAAGGCTTTGAAAAAGTGCCAAATGTATTTTTTGGCTGAAAAAAATTTTAGTTGGTACGGCATCCTTTCAGTTGGGCAGTGATCAGTTGGGTAGTAAATAAAAAAAATTTTTTTGCAAATTCTTAGAGGGCTCGGATTTTTCAAAATTTCAGAAATTTTGATTTTCGGATTTTTAAAAATTTCAGAAATTTTGTAAAAATTTTGAATTCTATTGTCCATCTTTCACTTTGACTTTGAAATCTCGTCTAATTTCCTGATTCTAATGAATAAGGCTTATAATTTTTTGAAAATCCAAGGCCTGTGAAAAATTTAAAATCCAAAACCTGTAAAATTTTGAAATCAGAGGCCTATAATTTTTTTAAAATTCAAGGCCTGTAAAAATTACAGAATAACTCAAAGATTTTTAAAAATCCAAGCCTGTAAAAATTTTGAAAATTCTTAGGCCTGTGAAAATTTTGAAAACTCTTAGGCCTGTGAAAATTTTTGAACCTATAAATTTTTAGAAAATTAAAGACCTCTAATATTGAAAAATCGGACTCTAAGCCTGTAAATTATTATTTAAAATTTTTATTTTAATTATTAAAAGATGTTTTGTTTGATTTTTTGTCATTTATTTTTTTATTCACTGCCCAAATGATCACTGCCCAAATGATCACTGCCCAACTGATCGGCTCCCGTAGATACTAGGCCGAAAATATAAAATGCCATTGTGTAGAATTTTATGCTCTACTATCTTTTGGTATTTTTAAATTTTCGAAATTCGGCCAAAAAGTTCCAAATTTCAAAAAGTGACGTCGGATGACGCAGTACGTCAGAATGGACGCCAGAATTGGATTCAGCGTGAAAAACTACCCCATGGATTTCGTTAATAGGCGATTTTTATCAATTTTTTTTTAATTTTCGAAATTCGGCTAAAAAGTTCCAAATTTCAAAAAGTGACGTCAGATGACGCAGTACGTCAGAATCGGATTCAGCTTCAACAAACTACCCCATGGATTTCGTTAATAGGCGATTTTTATCAATTTTTCTCCAAATAGTGGGGGCTACCAATTGCATTAATTAAATGATCCGCTGATCCTAAATCCGATCCGATGATTTTTGAGCTGATCCGATCAGAAATTTTTGTTTATCCGATCTAGCTCTGATTATTACCGAATCTTAAGATGCTACTTTTGCCAATTATTCATTTTTTGTCGTCAATTTTGTGTCCGATCGTTGACGCATCCCTCGGTGGCGTCAAACTCGTGAATGGCACACAAACTGCGTTGCCGGTCAATCTCGTCGACCAGTGCATGGCCAACCCGGATGTGGGGCCAAACGGGCGCTACCATTCAGCAATGCGATTCAAGTTTGTGGTGGACAAAGCTGAAGGATGCAGGGGAAGGTATGATGATCAGATGGTGCTGGGACGTTAAAAAACCGCCACATGTCCCAATCTGGCCGAAAAATTTTTTAAGACAATAAGACGAAAGTAATTTGGAACCCACCTTATATTATTAGCAGGCAAATTCTTGCAAAATCAAATAAGTATAGGTATATTCCTTGGATATGAGTAATTTAGGTACTTTTCTGTTAATGGGGGGGGGGGGGGAACTTTATCAGAGGCCAAACTTTTAACAGGAAGGGGGCACCACTGAATAAATTTGGCTGGTGCCCACCACCCTCTGTTAAAATTTTGGCCCCCATTAGCAGGAAAGCACCGCAATTTATTGCTCGAAATAAATGATTTTTAGCCTCATTTTTATGAAAAATCACTAAAATAACAAAGGTAAAGTCGAGCAGAATTTTTGTCCCTTTTCACCCAAATTTCCGTCAAAAATTTCAACTCAATTTTGTAGGTTGTTTCTTAGGCCCCGACATCTCATAATAAAAATTATCTACAAATGAGCCCAAGCATACTCGAATTGGACTACAATAATATTAATTTTGGGCCAAATTCACAGTATTTTGGCCATAATTTTTTCACAGTAGACCAATTTGGATGGGCGTTGGCTTATTTTTTTGACACCAAATTCATCTAGTTTTCATTTCAACTGAATTATAGTGATTGAACCGCAATTGTCGGGGCCACAAACGTCGGCACACCATTTCTTATAAAACTTCTTAAAAATTTAGCATTTGGCTGTGCTATCCGGGCCAGCTGGACCCTAAAAAGACCATTGGTCTGTCAATTTCTGCCGCTCATTGGGCCATACGAAACGAGGCGGCCAACAAAAATGAGGTGGCCCGAAGATGCAACACAATCCGGACAAAACGATGCCACAAGTCCCAGGATTGCGTGATGGGGGACACCCCGTGGCATGGGATTCAGGTGCTAGGACTTCAAAAAAAGGGCCCAATGTGGCCAATCTGGCCAAAAACTTTTTTAAGACTAGCTAGGCCAAAGTTATAAATAGCCTTTGTGCAGAATTTTATTCTCTATCTTCTGGTATTGTTAATTGTTCGAAATTCGTACTTTTTTTTCGAAATCCGAACTTTTTTTGGTCCCTTTTTAAGATTCCGAAAAATATGGTTTTTATGGGGTATTTCAAACTTTTTTTAGCTGAATTTTTAAAAAATTAAAAAACCAGAAAATTGAAAATAAATTTCTTGCAAATTTTGTCCGAAAACTTTTTTTTAAGACTTGCTAGACCGAAAGTATAAAAAGTCGTTGTGCAGAATTTATTTTTAAACATTTTGGTCATTTTATTTTTTCGAAATTCGAAGAAAAAATTCGAAATTTTCGTGAAAAACCTTATTTTTCTGTATTTCGGAAAAATTTCGAATTTTTCATCGAATTTTCGAAAAATTAAAAGTACCAGAAGATAGAGTTTTAGATTCTTTACAATGGCTTTTTATATTTTTGGCCTAGCATGTCCTATAAAAAAGTTTTTGGCCAGATTGGCCCCTTTTTAAAAGTCCTAACATCCGGGATTCAGCTCCGAATTGGCGAAAAAGATGATCACCACATCGACTTCAACATGTCCATCGTCGGGGGCCACAATCGTAGTCGTCTCATTGAATTCGGCCTGTCCATCGGTGACCGTCATAAAAGGCACATTGGATTCCACCTGTCCACCGGAGGAAGGTAATTAGGCGGAGGAGGTCCGCCGGGAGAGAGAAAAGTTATTGACCAATTTATAATATAAAAAATAATAATGCAACTCTAGTCCCGTTTAGGGGTCTCAGGGACTTTTAGAGGTCCATCAAATTTTTTTACGGGTCCAATGGATTTTTTGGGGTGCCGTGGATTGTTAGGAGTCCAGCATGCCTTTACCTTTTCGATTTTCTAGAATTCCCCTGAAGAATTGGCTTTTATTAAAAAAAGTCAAAATTCTTAGAGGAAATCAAAATTAAAAAAAAGGAAATTTAGGCAAAAGCAAAAAGAATTCGACATCTTTTTCTCTGCCTGTAAATAAGTTTGGGGATTCGGAATGTTTTTAGAATCAGAGTTCGAGTCATCCAATTCAGTTTTGTTGTTCCATGGTTCCTAAAAGTTCATTGGACCCCTAAAATTTTTGGATTCTAAAAGTTCAATGGACCCTTAAAGGTCAATGGGATCCCTAAAGTCCATGGGTCACCCATAAACTGGACAAAAGACATAATTTTCTGTACGAATTCATTTTAACTAATAAGTGCAATTAGCCTGATTTTTGTTTGATATTATTGATATTTTATAGTTACAAGTTGCCGATGACAAACTTCTCCCTTATGTTGCACAATAATGCGGTAAATGATGAGGCGGACCCAGTGGCGTTCCTAGTCAACGACCACGACAATCGGGGTATGAAATATTTTTTGAAATTGTGTGGGACATGACTAGGTCTTTAGAAAAAAACACCATATGGGCGTTAAAAAGTGCCAAATGCAAAATCTTAGCCTAAAACTTTTTTAAAGAATTGTATAGACCGAAGGTATAAAATATATAAAGATAGATCAAAATATCATGATCTATCTTCCTTATCTTTTTTATCAAAATTCGAACAAAAAATTTTTCCGAAATGCCGAAAAATACGGTTTTTAGGGGATATTTCGAACTTCTTATTCGAATTTGGAAAAATTAAAAATATCAGAAACTAGAGCATAAAATGTCGTTTTTGCATTATTTTACGAAATTATTATATATTTTTTTTAAATAGGGAAAAAATAACGTTTAAATTTTTGTTTTGTTATGGGCGCCTAAAATATTTATGGGCGCCTAAAAGTTTTTATGGGCGCTTAAAATAGTTATGGGCGCCTAAAATGCAATTGAACCATTTTATGAGTTAACTTGGCCACGATTTTTTACTTGTTAACCAAATCGAATTGTTATTCTTATAAGTTTATAGCAGACATGGCTACAGACATTTAGGGCTATCCTTTGACATCAAACTCAGTTCTCTAGTCTTTGCCTGAAAAAAAGTTAATCATTTTCGGCGGAGGGGAGCGGGGTGGATGGAATGATCTGTTTCAGAACTACTATCATACCCAAAGGCCTTTGGTACTCGAATTTCGCGTCACACGAAATTTAGGACGATGATTGTTTTTTAGACCTGTGCATAGACCCGGATATAGTATTTCCGGTTGCTGGGCAGTCAACACCTGTTCTTCACAGGATACCATTGCCGGACAATGAGGCCAGCTATACAGAATGGAAAAAACTAGAGAATGTTGGACAACGGGGCAAACTCAGGGTATCTATCTACTAGTATAGGGGTGTACATCAGTTCCACGCCGTTAGTGAAAAATGTGTTTAATTAACTTTTTTTTTCAAGTATAACCTAGAGAAATGAATTTGCTGTCACAATGTAGATCTAGATGTGAGCTGTAAACTTTCAGAGAGATACATATAGCTTGGCCAAGCTGAAAAAGTTATGGCCTGATCTTTGGTCAAAACCACGATTTTAGGGTTTGTCTTGGCCATAGCTTTTTCAGCTTGGCCAAACCGGATGATTCTTTTGGCAAATTTACAGCGCATATTTAGCTCTACATTTTGACATCACCGTTTCTAGGTTATACTGAACAAACTTATCACCATTTTTGGGAAACGACCGGCGGTGAAATGATCTGCTGGTAACCATTTTTCATGCACTAATAAAACAGAAACTGGAAAAATTATTATATTTTTTAAATGTTATTAAATTACATAAAATAGTATCCGTGTCCGGAAAAGGGACAGTAAGACTAAATTTTCAATATTATTTTATTGTATTTGGCAGATAAATAATCAAATAGAAAAATGACATAAAAATATAAAAATATCAAATTTTTGCTTTCCCGTCGAATTCTTGAAAAGTAAAATTTGGTGAAAACAAACAAACAAAAAATGAAAAAATAAATTTTGATGATCTCAAAAAAATATACAAAAATCATTTTACAAACAATTAAATCTACAAAATGTTAATCCTTTCCTTCCAATAGAAGGGGTTGAAAAAACTAAATACCCCGGGCTTAATTAGAGGAGGAAATACGGTATATTTTGTCTAATTATGCAGGATTATCGGCATTTGTTCCGTCTTCCCTGGGACATGTTGCCAAAACATTGGTTGGACCATACGGATGAGATGCACATTTGGATGGACAGCGACATCAATAAAACTTGCAAAACCCACGTTTTTGTAAGTTCATAGGGTGTTAGGACTTAAAAAGTGCCAAATACAAAGGCTTGGCCGAATTTTTTTATGTTCGAAAGAATAAAAAGAAACATGCAGAATTTTATGCTCTATCTTCAGCAATTTTTAATTTTTCGAAATTCGGTCAAAAAGTTCGAAATTTTCTCGAAACACCGAAAATAGCTTTTTTGGGGGATCTTACGAACTTTAGGCTCGTATTTCGGAAAATTAAAAATACGATAAGATAGAGCATTAAAATACTGCACAATGTTTTACGATTTCGGCCTAACATATTTTACAAATGGTTTTTGGCCAGACCGCCACATTGGGCCTTTTTAACGACCCGGCATCATTTTTGAAAGTTCATACAACATGCTATTCAACTTATATTAATTAGCAGAGGAAGATTTCAAAAAAAGAAATTTTTTATCTACTTTTTAATATCAGAAAACAAGCCAAAAAATGGCAAATCTCGTAAAAAACTCCCTATTGTTATTAATTATTATATGGTAAGTAGCAAATTATTTTTAATAAGAAGTAAAATTTTGGTTTCTTTTTCTGTTTCATATACATATCATACTTTTCAGTTTTTTGATCGAATGGAAAAAGAAGTGGAAAATCCCATGATATGTCCAAATGAACAAACAACAGGAACAACAACAGTTAGTAAATTTTTTTTTCAAGCTATACCCTGCACCCCGTCGGCGGTATTCCCAGGGGTCGCATATTTTTTTTCCGAAAAAAAGCATCCGAGACCCTAAAAAAAGCATTTCGCTGGGGCAATTGCTCGAAAAAAAGCATAATTTTAAAAAACATTGTAAATCTCTCTGTAACAAATGTAAGTAAGAAATTTTTTAGGTAAAATGATGTAAATATGAATAAATACGAATGTATTAATCTCTAGCATATTCATATTCCAAATCATTGCATTTTTGCATTTTTGCCAATTGACGCCAAATTGATATCGTCATTACACACGGTGCAATGAGCGAATTCATCGCCTTTTTTGCTTCTCTTGGTGAATGGAAATTCATTCGCATATTCATCCAAAAATAACCTCTTAGTTTTTGGAGCCATTAATCAATTTTCGCTAGATATAGCTGAAAATTAAAGAAATATATTCAATAGCGTGTAGTGTAGTAGAGAAATTCGGTTATATAAATGTTGACGATTTATTTTGAGATGTGGAGAAATTTTGGAAAAATAAGTGCTTTTTTCTTAAGAAATTTGATCATTTTTACCGAATTTTAAGGGAATTGTGAGAAAAATTCGTTCAGACCCCAAAATAAAGCAAATGCTTTAAAAAAAGCACTTTTTAATTTTCCAAGCACGGGACCCCCTAAAAAAAGCCAAATGCTTTTAAAAAAGCCAATATGCGACCCCTGGGTATTCCCCCATTTCTGGGGTTGCCAGTCGGGCCGGGTTAACAACCATGGTTGTTGAACGTTCTTGAAGGTGGTGATGATCGAGAATTAGTCCGATTTTTCACCATTTGCTTCGCATCACCGCTAGGCTAATGGCTATATGAAGGGATCTGCTCCCCACGGGCTTGAGCATATGTCTGCACGGCGGTGGGATTCGAACCCACGTCCCGGGATCTTGCGGTCCCGTGTGATAGACCACTACACCACGCCGCCGTAAATCAAAATATTCTATCTGTTGATGGGATCGACTAAGTTCCGTAGTACGTGCACGAACTTCGTTATACTGGTTTTTGCGACTATAGATTAATGTATAGGACGACTATAAATCATAGGGTTATTCTTCATAAAATGTAAAATTTGCCAATTTCTTCAAGAAATGATCCAAAAGCCAAATTTTCTCCTTTAAAACCCCTTTTTCTTCATTTGAAGTGAAAAACTGACGTGCTGAGTCATTTCAGCCTAAAGTGCAAAAATGGGCGTTTCCGCCTAAAGTGCAAAAATAACATATCGGTCCCAGAAAACTTTTTTGTTCGATTTGTCAGACCAAAAGTATAAAAGGAAAAGTTGTGTAGAATTTCATGCTGATTCTGAAGGTATAATTTTTTTCGAAATTCCCACAAAAATGTCGAAATTTTTCGGAAAACTCAAATTTTTGACAATTTCGACCTTTTTTGACATTTTTGTTGAAATTTCGGAAAAATTTTTTATAACATCAGAATCAGCATAAAATTTTACACAACATTCCTTTTTTTACTTTTGGTCTGACAAGTCGAACAAAAAAGTTTTCTGGGACTAATATGTTATTTTTGCACTTTAGGCTGAAATGACTCATCAGCACCAAAAACTGACTGGACACCGGGGTCCTAATAATCCAGGGAGGGGATTTCATATTTTTCAACTCCTCTTCAGAAGGGGGGGGTGGTCTATTACAGGGAGGGGAGTTTAAAACAGGAAATACGGTAAATACTGTATATGTAAAAAATGTTTTCCAGGAGATACCAGCACAATTTAAAGAGACTTGCATTGAAATTGACTGGATGCCGATCAAGGCGGCCCAACTGTCGGATGAGCGAGGATCCGAGCTTGTTGTCCGTGTCGGCTTCCTTAGTGTGATAATAGAAGAAAGAAGACAAACATGGAAGCAAGCGGCACAACAATGGCAACATGATCGAGCAAAATTGATAGATGCCAACCTAATGGTATGCCACCAGGGCTGTTGAAAATAAAAATTAAAAAAAAGAAAATAGAAAACCATAGGGTCGTAGGGCCATCAGAAAACCATGGGCC